>DWQW01004479.1:0-19748 GCA_018249695.1 Heliconius erato demophoon | reverse complement strand
TGAGTTCTGCCACTCAACACGCAATGCCTCCAGAATTCGGCAGAAAGTGGGGAACGGAGTGTCTTAACACCAGGTTCCCTCTGCCTACCCTGCTGTGTGCGGGATATAGCGTGAAGCTAATTTATTTTTTTTTAATTTATATATATATTTAAGCTATCATGGCGCAGAGGCATAAGGGAATGATGAATTATTTATTAATATTTTAATTTCTTCGCCCTGACACCAAGGCAAAATCCCGGCGTTTAGTCCGCAACTCAACACGCAATATCTCGTAAAATGTGGTCGAAAGTGAGGAACGGAATGTCTTAACACTAAATGATGTAGAGTGAGAAAAAAACAAAATGCATTTATATACTTACTACGTACTAGGTAAAGTACTCGTCAGAGTCCAATACTATCAAGAAAATGAAGAGGGACGATAAATTAGCCTTCCATAGGGGCGTCGCAACTACTTAGTTACGAGCTTTTAATGAAGCTAGTGTTCATGGGAAAAAATAAAGTAGCAACTGTATTATATTAGTAAACGAAATGCTTATTTAAATTTTTTTTTCCATTTCTTCGTTCTCGTGTCGTGCAATACCTCCAGAATTCGGTAGAAAGTGGGGAGTATAGTGTCCCTCTGCCTACTCTGCTGTGTCTAGGATACAGCTAAACTTTTAAGCAAAGGAAGCTTGGAAACCCAATATTAAGGCACTTCGTTCCAATTAAGGCCCTTTTGTTCCCCATTTGCCCCGAATTCTAGAGCAGATGTATTGTAATCTCCAAAACTAATTTAGTCTAAATCTTACACATGACATAACATAATTTAGTTAAAATTTACCTTACCTACATCATTTTTATTAGGAGACAAATAAAAGAATAGTTTTATGGAACAAATCTTTTCTCTTATACGAATGATGTAGAAGTTTCCTATATAAACAAAAGTTACGACGGAAGCCACGTATCAGAGTAAGGAAAGATTCCCTAACTATCAACAACTTTCAATAATCCCACTAACTTCATTGTAACGAACGTTATTTTGGGCAGTTAACTAGCCTTTCCTGTCGTCGCCATAAAGCCATGGTATCAGGTAGAGGAAAATAAATTTTGTACTAAATTCTTTAATTTGTAGCTTTTATTGTTATTTTAGAACTAAGTCTAATGTTGTTATAACGTTTATTTGTGGCTAAAATGTAACAAAGACTTGATTTTTTATAGCTTTACGCTGTATTCCGTAGCAGGATAGAGGGACCCCGGGGACCTAGTGTTAAGACACTCCCCCACTATCAGCCGAATTCTTGAGGTATTGCGTAATGAGCAATGGAACTCAACGCCGTGCTCTACCTTATTACCAGAGCGAGGAAATGAAAATATTCTATCTTTTATTCCCCTAATGGGAAAAGAACCGTCGCGTTAGAGTCGCATGCTTATGGTCCTACGATGGCCTCACAAACACTCAGAAAACTCTATTATCATCATGATTTTTATCAATTAAATAGAGGTTGAAGTGAATAAGTGACTATGTAATATTTATAAATATAAACGACTTCTAATTTCTAGTTATATAGTAATTATTAAACATTTGTAATATAAGTTTTCTCGACAATTTTTTACCTAATATCAATTAGAAAATTGTAAGTTTAAAATTAACTTACAATTTATATTCTGTGGTGTTTGATTGAACTTTGAAGTCAAACGTTAAAGTAATTAATTAAGTTAGCACCTCTTTGATGCCAGAATAGGTTGGCCGTAAATGTTACTCAAGAATTTAGGGGATGATTAGTGACGGTCTGTGTAGCTTTGTGTGATTTGTGTATAATAAACAGTTGATGGAATATACATTATACATTGTAGGCTTATATACGTTGTAAGGTGAGGCCAGTCGTGGCGCAGAAAATGTTGCAGGTTATGGGTTCGATTTTCACTTGAGGAAATCTCAAGTATGGAGCCAGTGTTGAGGTCCGCGACTCAACACGCAATGCTTTCAGAATTCGACGGAAACTGGGAAGCGGACTGTCTTAACACTGGGTTGTGTCTAACCTGCTACATGTGGGATACAGCGTGAAGGTGAAAAAGGCAACATTCTATTATATTTTTAAGGTTAATTAATTGCAATAAATATGATTTTAATTTACTGACTAAGTAGATTTATAATACAATTTTTCAAGTAAAAGTAGAATTTTGTGCATTTACACCGATTTACCGATTCCAAGAGATCTGGGGGCACGGCAGTGCCCCCGCCAAGTCGAGCAAAAAACAGCGGCACGGCCGTACCATCCTTTTCTCGAAGCAATTCAGGCCATTTTCAACCTCCTATAACTTCGTTGTGGATAAAACAAGAAACCTGAATTTTCAGTAACTAATCAGGCATTATATAAAGTCGATCTATTTGTTTAAAACGTAAAATATTTTTAATATTGGCATGATAATAACTACTGTAATAACTTAAGACAGAAGGTCCTTTAAGTAGAGACTAAATAGATTAACTGACTTGGTATTACATGGATCTCACAACTTTTTACGGTAGAAAGATTGAGCTGCGAGACTTGGGTTTTTTTACAGGATGTTTTTGATGGCATTATGTTTACCTCAATGTAAAAATTACAATATATTAAAATTACATCACATTAATAAAACGTTTGATTTCATCATTGAGTATACCTTAATCTACGTTATTGTGAGAATATATAATACCTGATATAATCACGAAGAAGAAACCAAATTTCAGATATAGAGAGAGACTAGGGTTTCATTTTATTAAATTCGCTCATAGTATTATACTATCTATACTTATAATAAAATCGTAACTGATCGGTGTCTACTCGGAAAATATATAAGAAAAAATGTTATTGTAAAATATAATATAACTCAAAACATTGATTTGTAAAATTTTTGTTTGTTCGGCTTAACCGATTTTAGCAAGCTCCCGTTGACATTTAGTGTTTGTTATATTACAATCGGCTTTTAAATAAAAAAGATATATCTTTTTTTTTATGGAAAAGACAAGGCAAACGAGCGTTCGGGTCACCTATTGGTAATCACCGCCGCCCACGACCCTGTGCAACACCAGAGGAGCTACAGGTGCGTTGCCGGCCTTTAAGGTGTGTTGGGCGCCGGACTCCGGCATTACCTGATGCGAAACGCAGTGGCATAAAGCCACTACTTCACGCCGTTCTTAAATGCCGGCGGTGGTAATGATCTGGTTGAATCGACCCTTGCGTGTTACCATTGCTGGCGACGTGAATCTACCATACGTACTTTAGTCGCCTCTTACGACACCACCAGTACCAGGATGATCCTATTCTAGGCCGGGATCACACGGCAAGAAGAAAGATATATCAATTTGAAGAACTTAGTTCGACAAATTTGCTAATTGCTGTAACAGTTATTTTATACAACTTACTATAATAAGTTGGCTTGTTAAATTGGTGTCTTACAAAATTGGCTGAATCTTTCAATTTGTATGAGGAGAGAAAAAACTCGAGATTGTATTATGATTAAAAAACACCGAGATTTCAAGATTTAGGATCGGGGTCGGAGATTACCGTCTAACCTTCCTAAATTCCATATTGTTCTATATTTTTCTTGAAATATAACAAATTTTTAAATTACTTAATGAGGCTGTCGTGGCGCAGTGGTACAAGACTGTGACTTTAAACGCGACGGTCCTGGGTTTAATTCCCACTCGGGTAAATGAATTATAATTTATTTATGTTTTTATTTCTATGCTTTACTTTTTTTGCTAAATTTGGATTCAGGTACAGTTTGGTAGAACTTAAAGACATATTTATAGTAAAAATAGTATTATTATTTATTCATATTTTCATTTCTTCCTTCTGGTAACAAGTTAAAGTACGGCGTTAAGTTCCACCATTCAACACGCAAAGCCTAGAAAAATTGACAGAAAGTGGGGAACAAAGTGTCTAACACTAAATTCCCTCTGCCGACCCCGCGATGTTCGGGTTAGACCTACAAAATTAATAAGGTCCGTGAAAATAAACAAAAATATAGAAGAGAAAAAAGAAATTGAAATGATTTGAATTAATTGAAAACGTCTTTTTATATAAATCTTATCCCTTTTGTGAGGTTAAGTAATATCGAGGATAAGAAAGATTACTCTTCGAAAAACACAGATGCATTTCGGCTAATCAGGGTAATGAAGCTGTTATCAATATAAACATTATTTTCAGTAAAATTTTATCGTGCGAACTTCTTTAGTAGTCTTGTCTTAATAATGTTAAGAATCGGAAGCGGGTAACGTTTTTAAAGAAACACATTAAAAACACACATCGTCTATATGATTCTAAACTATTTTGAAAGAGATACTATGTAATTGCAATAAGTGATATGTATCACCTACTAACAATACTTCACACTAGTTTCCTTCCAATAGAGGCCGTCACTTACAAGCGAGTGCCCCCGATTGACACAATTCCACTGCTTTTATAGTTATTTTCCACCTAAATCTACCCTCTTGTACACGAGTACGCTAACAATAATAATAATCGATAATCGATTGTGCTTTGGCGTTGAAAATGCTATTAAATTAAGAAAAGTTTGATATACAATTTATTATAGGTTTATCTGATATTATTTATGTACATACATATGAATAATTTAATTTTTTCGTGGTCTTAATTTCATGTTTTTCTTTGAGTACTTAAAATTACCAATGAATAAATATTTGTTTAACATGAAGATATTTTTAATGTTCAATAAACAAAAGTTTATAACTCAGAAAGAAGAAATTATATAAAAATTTAACCTTCATATATAACGCTAGATATAAGGGATCTCTAAGTTGTATAATGTTTGTTGATTAAAGAATTAAATTCTGGCCACACACTTAAATTAGAATTTGTAGAATAGTAGCACAGTGCAATACAAAATTAAGGCAAGTTCATAATGAATATTTATAGCTTTAATATCCTTCGACTGGCTAGTGGAGCTAGTCGATTAACAATTCCAGTTGTATGCAGAAATGGCTATTTTTATTGTGGGTGTTCGTTTTAGTTTTTAAATAAATTTTACTTTTTCATATAAACGTACGGAAAAAAAAACTATAGCGCTTATTTTCTTTTATTTTCAACACATTTTTAGAGCAAGTAAGCTTTTCGGTCTAGCTGTAACTAAAAAAAATAATCTCAACTAAATATTATTATTTAAAAAGCTTAAATTTTATTCGTTAAAATGTGCATTTTATAAGGAGCCTCTTTAGCCTACACTTAAACTTGGGCGTTATAACATATAACAGATAATATAATTCATTATAAATTTCTAATGTTCTAATCATTATTTATTTTCAACACTGACTGTTATAAATAACAGTCAAAATATTCATTATCTGCTATAAAATGGCGTGTGGCGCCTCGGTTCGGGAATGATCGGAAATATTTAGTAGTTGTTCGGCCTACATCGACTCCAGCCAAGGTCAAATAAAATAATGATGGCGAACTTCACATCGTATAACCTCGCACAAATATGAGCTCTAACTCAATGGCAGAAAGGCCAAATATTACTTACATTAAAATAACTAATAACAAAAATATTAGTCTGAACTTCGTACATTTTGTCATTGTATTATATTTACGTTGAAAATAATATAATATATATTATAACAGTTTAAAATAACAGTTAAAAAAATATAATATAATGAATAATGCATTATAAAAATATAACAGTAACGCCCAACACTAGCCTACACTTAGTCGCAAGCCTCAGACACTACTCAGATCTCCATTCCCCACGATGGACATGGAATCCATAAAATGCTGAGAAGTTTTTTCGTATCTCTATTTTGTACCTTCAGCTGGTCTGACGATGGAGGCCGAAGGTGAGAGACTAAACTCTGAAATGCCTTTTTTGTAAAACCAAGCAACTATGCATTTGGGCTGATTAGATATACTTTATTTATTTCCTCTGCAAAAAAAAGAATATTATTTTAAGTTATATATTTTTTTGTTAATAATTGCAATTCTGTAATTATAATATGTATGTACGTTCCACGATTTACGCTTTCCAATGTATATTTTTGCTAGTAAACTATGTCATAAGATGTTACTGTTTGGGGTCTGACGACTGGCCTGACTGTTAACGTAACAGGCTGTGGGTTCGAAAAGATGAAATAAAATATTTTCATTTCTACGCTAATATCGAGGTGGTGTTCGGTGTTCAGTTCCGCCACTCAACACGCAATGCCTCTAGACTTTGGTGGGAAAATGGAAGCGGAGTGCCTTAACATTAGATTCTCTATCTACCCTGCTACATGCAGGATACAGCGTGAATTGAAAAAAAAATGAAACGTTAATATTACATTTAAGATATTAAGCCAGAACACAATATGAAAGAAGTGCATAAGATATTCGTTTCTTCAACAATACATCCAAGCCTCGTGTACATAGCAGTATATTCTAGAGCGGGCTGCAATATGTTTGTTTGTTCCGGACCGTATCTTCCTTTTTATAAGATGTCCCTGCAAGTCAAGAGTTACGAGTCGATTCACCCTATAAAGTTCACAACTCCTTGAAAGCTAATACTTTGGTCTTAAGCTGAGCGCCCACAATAAGTGTCCTCGGAGATTCAATGTAGGTAGTATTAGATAAAAATATACTTATATATATTTTTAAGCTATCATGGCGCAGAGACATAAGGGAATGATGAATTATTTATTAATATTTTAATTTCTTCGCCCTGACACCAAGGCAAAATCCCGGCGTTTAAGTCCGCAACTCAACACGCAATATCTTGTAAAATTTGAAAAGAAAATTCGAAAGTGAGGAACGGAATGTCTTAACACTAAATGATGTAGAGTGAGAAAAAAAACAAAATGCATTTATATACTTACTACGTACTAGGTAAAGTACTCGTCAGAGTCCAATACTATCAAGAAAATGAAGAGGGACGATAAATTAGCCTTCCATAGGGGCGTCGCAACTACTTAGTTACGAGCTTTTAATGAAGCTAGTGTTCATGGGAAAAAATAAAGTAGTAACCGTATTATATATGTATATATTTTTACTTATTATGCTAATATATGGAATATTGTATATTTTTTTTCAGCTTTACTGAACATCCTGCATGTTAACACACTCTGCAACGCACTTAGCGCCGAATTCTGGAGACATTATGTGTTGAGTGGCGGAACTCAACGCTGCGCCTTGACACCAGAGCGAAGAAATGAAAATATTAAATATTTAATTAGAGGCCAGTCGTGGCGCAGGGGCACCTTCAACGTGTTTGGTTGTGGGTTCGCTACCCACTCGAGGAATTGAAATATTTATTTATATTTATATTTTCATTGTGCGGGATACAGAGTACAGCTGATTGTTATTAGATTTTAATTAATTACGTCGAGTGGGAATCGAACCCACAACCTGTCACACTTATAATCACAGGCTTGTGCTTGTTTTGATTCGCATTTAAATGTAAAAAAAATAATGGAAATTACATGAAAAAGTCGTACTAATATTTGATATTCAAGAAAATATACATTCTAGAAAATTCTAAGATTATTCCTTCAACTTAGAAAACTTTACGACATATTAGTTTTCTCTTATACAATTTTCAAGCTCTATGCTAATAATTTCAATTCGTTTCGTATCTCTATATATTACGGTATGGAGAAAATTGCTATCTAAGCACATAAAATAGACCAGCTTTGCCTCGAAAAATCCAGCACACGACACCAGAGCGTAGAAATGAACATATTAAATATATTATTTCCTCAAGTGGGAATTGAACTCATAATCTGTCGCGTTACAAAACACCACCGACCAACACCAATGATCTTTTTTTTATTTTCTGAATATATAAATAAGACAAACAGAATTGGAAGCACTACAAAAATACTTCCTGATGAAACTTACCATAGTATATTTTTTGCCGCGATTTTATTAAAAGATGGTGAATTGAGGCTTACATAGTGTGACGCGAGTGGATGGCACGAGTGCTTTATTAGGGCGTTGATAACCATTTAACTTTACAATTTTGTGAACCCCATACAATCGATATGTTCTATTTTATACTATTTTAAAAATAAAATTACCCATTATTTGAATCATGTTCATTATTAAATATCCTACTTTCTGCCGAAGTTTCGAGGCACATTGTAAATGAAATTCTATTGTAAAATTAAATAAAAGTCTCGTGTTAATTCTTTAGTCCTAGACGAACGAGGTGTTTTTAAAGTGTTACAACAGATTTTTTATTGCTAGCTTAATATAAACAATCATAACTTATTTTTAACATTTTTAAAGTGTTAATCCACATTTAGGAAAGAAAAATACTTATTGGGGCTCTGACTACTGAGCCATACCTTCTGCACAGTCTGGTCGGTTTCCAGAAGGCGCGGGCTCGAGTCCCGCTACGTTAAAATTTTTATAAGTTTTATAAGTAGGTAATCATAACTTAATCTTTAATAACTTGCTTATAAATACTAGCTTAAATACTATAAGTTATGGTAACGTAACTTACATTTTAAAAATGTAAACATGATTTGTGCTTCTAAAAGCTTTTAAGCTCAAGCCTTTTATATTATAGAACTAAACCAGCTCTCAAGATTATGCGTCATACGCATAGGTGAGTAGAGTTTAGTGTCGCTAAAGACATACTTATGTTTATTATAAACTATCCCGTTCCTTCTTTTATAGCTAATCTGAGTGAAATTATTTCTATTTCTTTTTCTCTATTCGTTTTATATAAAGTACGGATTTTTTAAATATTTTTTTCCTGTTTCTAAAATTGAACTGTGAATAAATAAAAATAAATATCAAATTCACGCTTTTTACCCTGTAGCATAATGGGCAGAGAGAACCTAATGTTAAGGCACTCAGTTATCCAATTATTAGCCATTCTGAAAAATTGCATGTTGAATATACATTTTTTAAGCTAAAAGTAAAAGAAAAGTTGTAAAATTATTGTAAAACCTACTGATTCAAATAATGAAAACCGGGAAGAAGGACCTGAGCCAAAAGTCCAAATATTATCCAAAATTTGGCGGAAACTGTGGAGCGGAGTTCCTTAACACGAGGCTCCTGCTTACCCTGCTACATGCGGGATACAGCGTGAAGCTGAAAAAAATAAATAATGTTTGATATAAGACAAAAGCCCGAGCCACTCATGGTATATGTGTATATTACCATAATTTTGGGCCCCCATCAATCCATCTCAAGTTAAGTGCGCTTCAAATGGCCGTTAGTCATAAGTACGTTTTATCTTCTGATATTGACACTAATATTCTACTCTGCATATAACGTGTTGCATACGTAACTAACATGTATACGTACTATATTAATATTGTTTATATAAAATCAACTGCACCAAAGATCACATGTCAATATGACATGTATAGTATTAATAATATATTAAAATCAGCTTCACGCTGTATCCCGCATGCAGCAGGGTAAACAGAGGGAACCTAGTGTTGAGACACTCCCTTTCCCATTTTCCACCAAACTACAGAGGTATTGCGTGTTGAGTAGTGGAACTCAACGCCGCGCTTTGGCTCTGAGGCGACATGGTTTTACTATTAATATGTACGTAATGTATGAAATAAGAATGGAAAGTATAATATTATGGATTAACATAAGTTGTGTTTATAATCATATATTTTCTTCTTTAGATTCAGATGACATTTTAGTCATTGTCGTGAAGATATATATATATATATATATATATATATATATATATATATATATATATATATATATATATATTTTTAAATTAAATATTTACATAAAAAAATAATCATTTTCAATGTGTGCCGCGTAAGCTTATGAAATTTGTAGTAAGAACTTAAATAAATAATATTTTTTAATACTTGATTAAAAGAACCCAATGGAGTATAATTAGGGAAGTTCTATTATTTCATACTATTTTAAGTTTACAAAAATACCAAAATCTACCAAAGATCAGCAAATATCGAGCACAATGTGCACATGTGAGTTAGACGTACAGCAATATAACGTGATTTTCTAAATCGGACAGCTCTTCTCTCTGAGTGCTCTCTGGCGCGTTGGTAAAAGGTATTACATTCTGACCCTGCCCCTTGAAAACGTGATGCCGATATGTTTGGTACCAACATGTGAGATAGATGGCTATCCTCGCCAAGCTTGGAAGTCGTTGATGTCCAAAGTTACGTAGCATCGACTATTTTAATAGTTAATGTTTAAAATATATATGTATATTCAAATATTTCAACAGCAAAAATTTTTTTTTTTCAGCTTTACGCTGTATTCTGCATGTAGCAGCAGGGTAGGCAGAGGGCGCCTAGTGTTAAGACACTCCACTCCCCACTTTCCGCTGAATTCTAAAAGCATGGCGTGTTGAATGGTGGACCTCAACGCCGCGCTTTGCTTCCACACCAGAGCGAAGAAATAAAAATATTGAATATTATTTTTCTAAAATGGGAGTTAAGCCTGTCGCGTTTCCAGAGTCACACGCTTGTGCCCCTGCTCCATGAATGGCCTCATGGTTATCATAATATGGACGTAATTCGAGCTAACGCAAATGAAGCTGCAGGGCCAAGCTAGTAAGTATATTATAAAGTATGAAAGAATATCTATGTATAAATATTTTTTTAGAGAAAATTACGTATATGCCATTCGACTTTGCATCTATATTTTGCTTTGGATATCATAAATATTGAGGATGTATGGTCAGCTAAAAGCGAGCTTTACATTTTCATAGAAATAATATTTTCTTTGAAGTATTGGATACAATTGCCATCGTCGATATACTACAAGTATTGACTATTAATGGCCAGTACATCGTTGTTATTTATATTATACTTTTTTTGTTTTTTAGCTTCACACTATATATTCCGCATATAGCAGGGTAGGCAGAGGGAACCTAGGGCTATGACACACCGTTTCCCACTATCCGCCGAATTTTCGAGGCATTGCGCGTTGAGTGGCGGAACTCAAATCCGCCTTGTTACCAAAGCGGTGATAGAAAAATATTAATTAATAACAATTCCTTCCCCGTGTTAATTAATAATATTTCATTTCCCTGAATGGGAATCGAACCCACAACTGTCGCGTTTACAGTCAAACCCTTGTCCTTTGGTACTTTAGAAATGTTAATACCATTTTAATGAGAATTTAGAAACATTTTTTACATATTGGAGCATTTTAAAAAGATTTTTTATAAATTTAAAAAGAAGAAGACGAAGATAAAAAATATTTTAAATATTGCAATTGATTATAAAAATAATACTTTAGATTATATAATATTAGCTCTTAGCATAATAATAAAATGAGTATTCACATTAAACAGGCATTTAACATTTTTATAAACCATATTCACTAAGTTCTTTAAAGTGGAATAGTTTAACGTCTTTTTATTTCACAAAGCATTCGTAGAATATTTTTTCTTTGCTATTAACGCTGTAACATCAAAAATGGGTTAATGGAGGGCAAAATGACGTCATTCATCTTAGTTGGATTCCTCTTAACTCTTACGCGCCGCTCCCTACTACCTAATTTCCTTCATTATTGTTTTTTTCATTTCGCACAGGAAACAAGGATGGTGTAGTGATTTACTATGTTATAACGACTACGCTTGCCTTTTATTTATATTTTCTTTGTATTTCTTTAGGTTTGGTTGAGGGTTGGGGTGCCTTTTTTTTATTTCTTTTAAAGTTTTATACATTGGGTTGGATAGAGAAATTTAAAACTGAATGTGTTCTATTTCGAATACTCTTTTTTAGCTTCGTGTTAAATCTCGCACATAGCAGGAGAGGCAGAGGGAACTTGGGAACTAAGTGCCCCAAATACTTATCCATTTCCCGCTATTTTCTGGATGTATTGCGATGAATTCAACGTCGCGCTTTGCCTCTACACCAGAACGAAGAAATAACAAATAAATAAATAAGTATCCCGCACACAGAAGCGTAGGCAGAGGGAACTTAATGTTAAGACACTCCGTTCCCCACTTTCTGTTGAATTCTGCAAGCATTGTGTGTTGAGTGGCAGAACTCAACGCCGCGCTTTGCCTCGACACCATAGCGAAGAAATGGAAATATAAATTTAAGTAAATATATTATCTCCTCGAGTGGGGATCGAACCCACAACCAGTCGGTTTTACAGTCACACCTCGTGCCGCTGCGCCACGACTGGCCTCAATTTACTAATAATAACGAAATAAAGAGTTCTCTCTTAACCATCAGAATAAATTTAAATTTTAGCTTTGTTTTATTTGTTTATTTTATCATACAAAATCAATACTTGAAGAATATTAAAAAAAACTGAATAGTAGTAGAAAGTATTTTATATTATCTTAATACTAGCTTAATTATTTTTAATGAAATTATACTTAAATAATTAGTTACAGGAGAGCATCCTTAGTCTGATTTGAATTGTTAAAGTAATCTTATACTATAAGAGTTTGTAATTAAATATCAAAATTATTCATTTAATTTGTTAACAGTAGATGTTCAAATTGTTTCGATAAATTTTAATTTAGTTGTAATTTGAACGCAGTACATACTAAGTATACTGGATAGAATTCACATTAGCTTTTTTACTGTTCGCCACTGGTTTCTTTGTCGCTTTTGCTTTGTGAGATATATATAAAAACGTATTATTATTAATTATGTACATAAATGTGAAATGGGTGCCAAGTTAAATGTTTAATAATGCGTTGTTGTAATTAATTAATATTTTTACTATTTTATCTCCAAATTCCAATAAACCAATACTATAGAACGATACAAACCGAAGAAACCTCACCAGTATTACAAAAGATTGCATCTAGAATTTGTCGCCATAGTTCATGACTCGCAATATTGAACTGCCAAGTACCGATTCACAATATCTACTTATTATATCCCTTTTTATTCTTGTCTTTAGATCGGAACATTTATTACTGTCTTATTGCTTGTGGAGTGCTTGGGGCTGAGAGAGTGTCAACAACGGGTTATTATGTTGAAACTGGCGAAATTTAACAAGAAAAGAAACGTTGTGGTGCCAACATTTAGACAAATGCTAACGTTTGTCTTGTGGAAATGGAATCTGTTAAAATAATTGTAGTAACATTTAAGCGTCTGAGACTTTGTGTAAAAATATTTATTTTATAATATTATTTTTGTCATTATAGCGAAATTGTAATGAGTCCGTCGGTAAACTATGGCTGTGAGTTCAAAGCCTACTCTGTGAACGTTTAATGCTAAATATAGAATTATATGTATAAAAAAGAAATTTGTGTGAAAAATTGTCACTTTAGCTCCTAGCCCAGAAATAATAACATCTAAATGTATATATAGGTATATATACCTTCATAAAATGTATGCTATTTAGATGCTATTTAGTAATAGTAGCAGTGTATATTTATTATAACTGGCCCAAACGCGGCTTCGCCCGCTTTAACTTATGCAATAGTAGTTAAACAAGTTATAATTATTTTTTTTAACACTGTTTAACATATTTAATGTTTTAAATATTTAAGTAGTATATTTATTCTGATCTTCCTTTGTTTCGTTCGACGTCATGGGATTTCAGTCAGATGCAGTGGAACTTAAATTTTTGGATGATCGAAAGAAAGTGCTCATAAAGCCGAAAAACATTTTCTAATATGTTATATTCATCTTCGTTAAGACTTACCTGGGCTACTAGGGTTCCACATCAGATTTTAGGTTTTTTATGACAACAAAAAGACCTCATAATATTAACAAACTTTTTCTAATTTAATTTCTATTAATATCTCGTATAGATAAGATAGGCAGCTGGGGTTTCATATTAGATATTTAGAACCTTACCCTTGAAGTAGATTACAGCTTTCATTGCTGAAAATTAATAAATTTAACAAAAAAGTTATCTTTTACTATCTCTAATGCTTTTTGTTGTATTTACGGTTTATATTGTATTTTAAATTTCAAATGAATCGTTTAATTATTTAAATACCTTGAATTCGACTCTTAATTGGTCATACAGATTATCCTTGGTCTCATTAAGATTAAATATACCTTTTAATAACCGTCGTACATTAATAAAATCTTCTTAAAACAGAATGAATAATGAATGGCTGGTCAAATTATTATTTTCGTTTCATTGATATTCGTTAACCATTGAGGGGAAATATCTAAATGAGGAATAGAGTGTTTTATTACTACAGGTTACCAGGTTCCCTCTGTCTACCTTGCTGTGTGTGGGATACAGTGTGAACTTTAAAAATATAGTTATATAAATAACGAGGACTAAATAAAGGAGGACATCTTACTCTTTATTCTCTTTTTTCGGTATCAAGATATTTACTTTTTTAAATTATTTTTATACATTTAAACTGTACCCCGTATGTAGCAGGGTAGAGATTCTAGTAGCTAGACATTCCGTTTCCTAATATCCGCCGATTTTTGTAGACATTGCATGTTGAGTGGCTGAACTCAACGTCGCGGCTTATCTTGATATTAGAGCAAGGATATTAAAATATGAAATCATTTATTTCTCCAGTGGAAACCTAACCATAAACTGTCGTGTCTACAGTCACATGCTGTGCCACTGTGCCACGACGGCCTTAAATAGAAAATAATGAGCAGATAGGTATTTAGTGGTATTTGCTTTATAATGAAAAAACAAATATCTATTATAAAGATGTGTGTAGGTATTTCAAATGAACTAAAATGTAAAAAGGCACAGATAAAGCACATAAATAACACAATAAAACACAAATAATCGGGCAAAAAAGGTGTTTTTTCACAGATGCAAAGTGTTGGGAGGCAAATAAGAATTCTTGATGTAACAACATAATGTGTATAAAGGTACTTTTGGAAGGGATTTATGGAGAAGGCCTCGGTTGGTTTATGACGACAATACCGCCGCCGAGTGCCGCGAGCGCCACCTCATTTCCTCACTGAAAGTTATAAAAACATATTGAAAATGAGATTCCCGTAGAGGATGTCCCAGCGAGTATTATCTTGTTTGTGATTGGCCTGTTTTTATGCATGTGTGAGAAAAGTAAGTGTGTTTTAGACGTCTTTGAGTAAAAGCTGATATATATACTACAGAATTTTGAACTAATTATTATTTTATTTGCACATTTGGCTTATGAGCTAAGACACTATTTTGGTGAAAAAGAAGATGGTGCTTGTCGCTATATCTCGAATTTTGCAGACTAGGCAAAGAGAATCTAGTGTTAAGACACTCCGTTCCTCACTTTTTGTGAGGCATTGCTTGTTTGATGGTGGAATTCGGGCCCGCTTTGTCTTGGTACCATTGCGAAGAAATGAAAATATGAATAAAGAATAATTGTTTCCCCCAAAGAGAATTGAACAGACAATCGTCAAGTTTATATTCACACATTTATACCCTTGTGCCATCATCCTCTTACCATAATAACCACACATTATTAGAAAAATTGCTCCACTTTTATATACATATATGGGTCACATTTATATTATGTACTGGTAAAAACCTTTTTTCGGTGTTTGAACAACCTAAACATCCAACTGTACACGTATATTCGCAGTTACAAAGAGAATCACTTCAATGATGGCATCGTTTAGACCCTATTTTCTTTCAGGTCGCTTTGTTTTCAGCTTATACCTACGGCTTTTGTCTAAATCACTTTGTTGCCAGTTTGTCGAAGATAAAAGAAAAAAATAATTAGTTTTACGAACCTTTGTATGTTTATATGCGTTCTGAATTTTGTTTTATTATAAGGACTTTTTTAGATTTTTTTCAACAACGATATTTTTTATTTAGTTTGTATTTTTACTGAATAACGTTACATAAATGCGACCACAGTTTTCATTAAAATTTTAAATGTCTGATCAAAACGTAGCATTGTTTTCAATTTGCACAATTCTATTTGTGTATAGAACAATCAGAAATCATTATCGAAATGTAATTTACACATTTATCAAATAATCATAAAAAACTCAAAAGAGAAAAGTCAATCATTGTTCCATATATATTTTTTTATTAGTTTCACGCTGTATCCCGCATACAGCAGGGTAGGCAGAGAGAACCTAGTGTTAAGACACTCCGTTCCCCACTTTCTGCCGAATTCTGGAGGCATTGCGTGTTGAGTGAAAGAACTCAACGCTGCGCTTTGCCTCGACACCAGAGCGAGGAAATGGAAATATAAATTTAAGTAAATATTTTATCTCCCCGAGTGGGGATCGAACCCACAACTAATCGGTTTTACAGTCACACTTTGTGCCCCTGCGCCACGACTGGCCTCTGTTTCATATAATTCTGTAAAATATAATTTGTACCATAAAAAATATGCAGCGGTTAAAATTAAATTGTACATTGAAATAAAATACTTTTTGTATACAACAAATAATAATACATATCCGAAAAGTTGTAAAACGAGAGAATATTTGGCTTAAGGGTAATCAAAATATATCACAATTTTATTGAAAGAGGTTAAAATTCGAAACTACTAAACTGAAATTATTTGATTTTCGTTGTTGTATTCATTTATATTCAATATACGATCGACATGACTGTTAAATGAACAATAATGGCCGGTGGTTCTTTTTCAACAAGCACGACATGCTTTTAAAATAACTTTTTAATTAAAACTATTCGAAAGGGTAATTTTGTATATTCTGTATTAATTCTATTTTAAAATCAATACTAGTATGTAGTATTGGTTTCATATTAATTGGTTGACCGTATTCAAATATTTCTCTAATGATTGTAGTTCTATAGTATATGACTATTTTTTTACTTCTTGTAGTGTTTATTATACGACGATACCTTTACGCGGGGTTTAAGGTATCTTTTTATATATAATTTTTTCAATCATATAATCTTTGATATATAGATATATAAAATATTGTGGTGCATTTAAATAATATAAATCACGATCATTTAATTTAAAATTAAAATTTGCGTAGTAAAAACATTGAATTTATTTTAGTATTATTTTGACATCTCTAACATTTTTTTTTGATATATTATTTTTTTGCTCTTTTCTAGTATCTTTTTGTAATTGATTCTTAAGTCTGTTTTAGAGAGAGCACAAGGTCAAATTCTCTTCCAAGCAAGGACTATGCAATACTAGTTCTACATATATGTTCTTAGAAAACGATTCACCATTTACAAACAATAAATATACAACTCTATAAGTATTACCGTCAAGGGTCAGTCGTTAATGTCGTCGCATCTAAGTTATTATATTTCATTTATGATCACACATTATCGCTCAAAGTGCTATTAAGCCCTGAGGGGTAATTCTGGGAATAAATAAATCCACTAAAACTTGAAATGATGGACTCCCCTAGCTTTACCCTGCGGCGCTCAATATGTGTAAATTAGAAAATTTATCTAGTGACAACAAATTGTTTACTGTTTCTATTTACTCTGACAATGTTTTAGTTGGCTAGCCATGGTGTCAGAGCACAAGTGTGATCGGTTGTGGATTCGATCCCTATTCGAGGAAATGAAATATTTAATATTTGCATTTCTACGCTATCGCCACTCAACACGCCTTCTGAATTCGGCGGAAAGTGGGTATCGGAGTGTCTTAACTCTAACTTATCTCCAAATACTCTGCTACATGCGAGATACAGCGTGAGGCTGAAGAAGTCTTAGAACAGAATTCGACAGAAAATGGGGAAAGGAGTAACACTAGATTGCCTCTGCCTACCCTGCTATGTGCGGGATACAGCGTGAAGCTGATTTCTATAATTAAGTTATAATTATTAATACTGCGAGGACTTTCTCGTAATTGTTCGGTCAATTAGCAGTTGAAATAATAATAATACTCGTATTTATAAGGGCAATAGTCAAATTGTTAAGAGTTTGTTAATGTTATTAATGATTTGAACTTAGGAAAATTTTCATTTACATATTTGCAAGAAATATAAAGTCAGTATCAAAGAGAGTTGCCGCCTTACACAGTATAAGGAAATGTATGTACCGTTTAACAATGAAATTATACTTGAATATATGTTATATTTACTTGATTTGCTATTAAGTAAGTATAATATTTTTTCTTCGACGCTCGTTCAAATCCCGCTACGTTCAAAGTATTTTTCTTTCTCAAGTGGAATAACACTTAATATATATATTCAATATATTCATAAATTTTGTTGTAATATGATTACATTTGGAAGTTTTACTTAGTTGTCCTGTTGACGCACAACAAACGGATTTCCTTGCACACTGCTATGGAGATTTGTGTTACATGTGTAATACTTTTTCGAAGAAGAAAAAAAAGAAGTGAAATATTTAAGATTTTTATGTCTCCGCTCTGTTGTCTAGGCAAACTCAACTGTGCACTCAACATTGCAATGCTTCCAGAATTCGGCGGAACAGATTAAGAAGAGAGGAACGGAAGTGTCTTAAGAGGAACTGAGTGTCTTAACGCTAGGTGCCCAGGTTTCCCCAAATAAAAAAGATAATAAAGAATGAGTTAATAAAAAAAATCCTCTCCATAATAACTCTATAATGTAGCAAATTTCATACTCCTTCAAGTTAAAAGATTTTCTTTCACGTATTATTATCATAATGATAATAATTATGTTGGACTTTTGAGGGATTCAAACTCCACCGAAGCACTATTTGCTTATTATTTATTAAGAAATATGTATATTGAGGATCACGAGAACTGACAACTGTAGAATTTCTACGTCTCCCCTATCTAAATGTACCATAGCCCTTAGGCGTTTATGCGAGCTGTCAAGGGACACTCTGTACAATAAAATAGAATAACAAGATTGTTATTTATTCATAAAAAAGTGACAGTGGTGCTTCAGAGTCGAAGTGAGAGTTTAGTCAAACTTGATTATAAATAAATTACACATCACAAGTAAGTATTACGCGTATTATTTGATTTATTTGATTTTATTGAGTTGTCTATTAATACAAGTATTTATAATGAAAAATATTACAAAGCTGCCATATATAGAAATAAAATGGTATGAAAGATGCAGTCTCACTGAATAAATAGGCAGAAATTAGTAGGTTTCTCTCTATTAAATAAACAAAAATATCTTCATCCTGTATCTCAAAGACAGGAGAGTAGTCAAAGGGAACCTAGTGTTAGCACACTCCGTTCTCCATTTTCCACCGAATCCTGAGTGGCGGAACTCAACGCCGCGCTATGAAAATATAAAGGTAAATAAATATTTCACTTCCTCGAGTCGAGATCGAACCCACAACCAGTCGCGTTTGCAGTCACACTTTGTGCCACAGCGCTACGACTGGCCTCAATTAAGTAAAGTGACGTATAAATATGTAAATGTGTCTAAAATAAAATAAGTGCGTTTTGAAAATTATATATATATACTAGCGGACCCGGACGCGGCTTCGCCCGCTTAAACTTTACGAATGCTTATAGATATATTTAGGAAATTGTTTGTGAAAATATGTAACTAATTTAAATAAAAAAAATATAAGTACCCATAGTAAAATATTAATAAAAAAACTAAACTAAACCAGCTACATTATTAATAATTTTGTCTCTGTCAGTCTTTCTATTTCCCCGAGCTAATATCCAGAATAACTGAACTAATTTTTATTGGACTTTCAGTGATCGATTTTACTGATTTACCCGGGAAAAATCTTTTTACTCGTTTTCCTTGCGCGCAGATACTATATGAAATAACTAAAGTCCTTTCTACATTAAATATGATAAGTTTTTCGCGCAATATCAATTAAATCCTAGAAAACTAAAACCACAATTTATTAAGTGTACAACGGTATAGATAACCATCCAACCAAGATGAAATAACCAACAATTCTCTCCTTAATACTTAAATAATATTACACCGATGCCGCGCAGGGCCGCAACTTACACCACACCAAGAAATTTATGAAAAT
>DWQW01004478.1:0-19749 GCA_018249695.1 Heliconius erato demophoon | reverse complement strand
GTTCTGCCACTCAACACGCAATGCCTCCAGAATTCGGCAGAAAGTGGGGAACGGAGTGTCTTAACACTAGGGTCCCTCTGCCTACCCTGCTGTGTGCGGGATACAGCGTGAAGCTAATTTAATTTTTATTTTTTTTTACCCAATCAAATGCGCGTTGTAGATTTCCGCCACTGATGTGTGTGTCGTAATATCTTAAAAAAAATCAGCTTCACGCTGTATTTCGCACACAGCAGGCTACGCAGAGGGAACCTAGTGTTAAGACACTCCATTCCCCACCTTCCTTCGAATTTGGGAGATATTGCGTGTTAACACCGCTCTTTGTCTCGACACCAAAGCAAAGAAATGGAAATATAAATTTTAATAAATATTTCATTTCTTCGAGTGGGGATCGAACCTACAACCGTCGCTTTACAGTCACACCCTTGTACACCTGGGCCACGACGGCCTTGAAAATTTGAAAATTCGTCAGAAACTGATAAAAGAAGTATCTGAACACTAGACTCCTTTTGCATACTAGCTATATTATGCGAGATACAGCGTGAAGCTAAAAAATAAAATACCGTAAAGTTTACGTATACATATGTACCTAACAAGTGAAACAACATCATTTCATACTATTATCGATTTATAATATAAATATTAACTATTTTCAGGAAAACCCCTCCCTATTTCTACCTTACTTGGCAGGCCAGTTGGTCGTCGTGTGTTTAAAGGCCCTTAATACATTGTATTTGTTACTCCAAATCGACTTAAGAAGTTTAAGCAATTTTGTTCAGAAGCTTACTGCAATTATTTTAATGACTTTTAATTGGTTACAGGGATTTTGTGTATTCAGAAAACACTTGTGCATTTGTGATCTTTAAATAATATACCAAATCAATTTAATAGATGATATGCGTTTTTATTCTTATTTACACTTTGTTACAATTTAATAGTAATACGAATTTTACTACAAATAATGAGTATTTAAGTATTTTATAATTTATTCCGTATCTGTATTTATGCTGTATCCCACACATAGCAGGGTAAGCAGAGGGAACCTAGTGTTAAGACATTCCGTTCCCCACTTTCTACCGAATTCTGGAGGCATTGTGTGTTGAGTGGCAGAACTCAACGCCGCGCTTTGCCTCGACACCAGAGCGAAGAAATGGAAATATAAATGTAAATAAATATTTCATCTAATCTAGTGGGGATCGAACCCACAACCGGTCGCGTTTAAGACACACTTTGTGCCTCTGCGCCACATAATAATAATAATTCATATATATTGTAATATAATATAATTTATTTTTTGTAAATTTTATGTAGTGAACCATTTTTGCAGCATAGCTAAAATTGAAAAGAGATTGTAGAAATTTACGGAACTTGGAAATTTTGTTGACTTATAAATACAATATAAATAAACCTAAATATATAAAAAAATGCTTTTTTATTTAAAAAAAAGTATTTTTTTTAATCCTAGCAATGTAGCCGGAAAGAATGGAGGTTAAAGTCTCTGCATACTTCTTTCGCCTCGTCCTCTGTTAACATTAAAATCTAGTATGCATCACATTTTCCAAATCATTCATATTCAATGTTCCACTATTTATAGCTTCAGTCTCCATTTTCTGCTGTTCCTGACATATCGTGTTGGGTGGCGGTCCTCAACGCCGCCGGGGACGCACTGGTGCGCTCTCGCATATAACTCTTATCGTAGATGGAATATTGCAGTACTCCTATCATTTAATTGACACAAAATTAAGTAGTAAATATATAAAATCTCAATCTTTTAAACCCCCGCTCTAAGTCTTATTTAATCTATATTATATTTGAATTACTGGCTGACATAAGTCAAAAATTTTAAAAAGTGAATTACGTCAAACGCCAACGGCCATCAAGCGTTACTGCTATTTGTTACAATGTTATAATATTATTTAACCTCGCCGCTCATGCTTCATACATCTTTCATGGAATAAACAAACTAGTTTTTTTTATATATATGTATATTCTATAGACTTGACTGAAAAGAACATATTTTTGGAGGTATGGAAACCGAAAGCGATTCACATTTACTCGAAAGTATAAGACGAAAGCATGAGAATAATACGAATATGGTGAGTATAGGTACTATACCACCAAGCTTCGTATGCACGTAGCCTTCTCTATTATTAGAATTAGGTGATTTTAGTCTCTCATAAAAAAATCAAATCAGCTTCACGCTGTTCCCGCACACAGCAGGCTAGGCAGAGGGAACCTAGTCTTAAGACACTCCGATTCCCCACTTTCTGCCGAGATCTGGAAGTTAATTGGCTGAACTCAACGCCGCTAGTCTCATTATTTGGGATTTTAGATTGGACATAGTTTCGAACAGTAGATAGGTGGTAATGTTTGGTCATACATAAATTAAAGTTGATAAAATGTGATATTTTATGAAGTTGTCAAATTTTAAGCAATAATTATCTAAATCACAAAATTTATGGATAGCCCCGAATTGGGTTATGTAGTTAATGTATTGCTAAAATATGCCTGTCAGGTCAGTTCATACAACTAAATTACTGTAAGTAAGTACTAAGAATGTCTCCAAGTCCACTGATTTAAAATAAAAGAAGTCACAAAAGTACCGACCTAGACAAGTATAATAATGAGTACTTGACTTTTTTAAATACAATTATCCATTATTAATGACGCTTGTAATTTTAAATATATAAAAGCTTACGAAAATTATTTTGAGAACTGAATAAAAATAGTTTTAACATCCCACTTACAAAACGGTTTGTTTAACAATTGTTATAGAATTTTCTACAATCCTTCCTTGGTATCTATCGCTCTATAATAAAATATACACATTTTGACTATTTAAAGGTGTTTTTTTCCAGCTTCACACTGTATCCCGTATATAGCAAAGTAGGAATAGGGGACCTGGGCGCCTAGTGTTAAGACATTGTCTTTCTTATTAAGACACTCTCGTATTTCACTGTACTTTCCGACGAGATATATGGGCATTGCATTTTGAGTGGCGCCACTCAACCCTACATTTCGTATCGTTACCAGAGCAAGGAAATGAAAAAAAATAATACATTCATTCCCACGCATGGGAAACGAACTCGCCAACGTCACGTGTCACACGCTTGGAGATAACAAGACCAGCACCAGCACCAAAACGACTTCGAAATATGATAAATGATTTAACTGAAATATTTTAACTTCCCATAGGCCCCTTCAGTAAGTATTGAAAATAATGATTGTATCCGTGTTAAATTACGAGCGCTCCTCGTAGCTCTGCTGGGATTGTCGATGTCCGCTTGTGCGTTCGCTTCACAGCCTACTGAACTGGAGCTGGACGACGACGAAGTAAACCAACGACTTAGTAACGTTAGCTTTGCCAGAAGGTAAGTTGTTTTTATTAAAAAAAAGTAATCGCTGGAAATGTTTCGTATTCCATGATTAATAAGTAAACTTTCATAGTTATATCGAAAACGTATAAAAATTTGAACGTAACGAGACGCGAACCTGCTCCTCCTAGAAACCGACCTAACAAAGTTGCGCTAATAAAGTCGAAGCTAAAAAGATTTATTGCAGAAGTTGTCTTATCTTAATTAAAAAAAATGTATATTTATTAAAATTAGTTTTCAGTTGTTTAAGTAACATATAAGTAATCATTTATATAGATCATAGAAAAAATCTACATATGGAATAAGTGCTAAAAGTGTTGATCAATTTCTCCGCTAACATCAGTTACAACAGTGTATGTTTTTTTTTTAACCTCATCAACTTATTAGATTTTAGTATTTCAAACTAACTGTCATCTCGCAGAATAACGAAACCTACTATCCGACTAGTGATGGGCTACGGAAAACTCAGTGCCTTTGTGACTGCCTCTACTTCGTTGCTTCTTCTCGTAGCGGTTATGTCAAAGGTGCCTAACATATAAATAAAATATAAAAGTTTAGATTTTTCATCTTTTAGTAAATTAAATTTAAATTTAAGTATATTTATTATTATAAAGCGGGTTTCGAACAAACTTTTTATATGTGTTGAAGATATATTGTTTAATTTATAAACTTCAGCTTGCAATTATATGGTTGTATGTAATAGTAGGAGAGCCCACGATACTAAATCAGGATTTACTCGAGCGTCAGAGACATATTGTGTTGCGAAGCTTAGATGATAAAAAGAAAAAAACGTCATATAATAAATAATTTTTGATCGGGAGCGGTTATAGATTTTGAAAAATATAAAAAAAAACTGTTTATTGGACATATTCGAGCGCGTCAGATATTCATATCATCCATTTCATACGTATTCTTAAAAATGTAAGTATGTTAATGATGGAGGTGGTCCTACGTAAGGGTTAAAAATGAAAATATAAAAAAGAAATCAAGCGCATCGGACAAAGCTCTTATATATAATCTGACGATTTGGTTGTGACGCAAACTCGCAGCCTCACATTTTTAGGAGTTGCAAAAAAACGTTATTTTGAAATACTCAGGCATTTGAAATACTTAAGATATATTCGGTTCATCTTCATGCCCTAGACGTTCTAACATCTCATGATCTGATTATGACACTTTTTTTTAATAATTTGTCGTAAACATTCGAAAAATTTAAGAAATAGCTTGTAAATTAAAGAGAGTATATTTTAAGTAGAATACGTGTATTTATAAGAAAATATACTTTTTTTTTAAATATTTTGACTATTCTTCTAGCCACGCTCGAGAATGTTTAGATAACGTTTTTTTTACAACTTTGTAGTCGTCCCCCTTCTACGTCACTCTCAAATTGTCTTATTAGTGGTGTATGCATGATATACACTCTACCTTAATCTGACGCGCTCGAGAATTTCAGATGCTCAATTTTTTTACTAATCTGATCCTTTATCTTTAACGGGTGACCATATATATATGGCTCATATTTTGTGGAAGTACTTAACTGAGTACAAGGAATCCCCCAGTATATTAATCTGCCGCGCTTTAGTAAATCCCGAAATCCCCGCTTGGGCTCTCCTTTTATACTTTCGTATGGTTTAAATATCAAACGAGTTAAATAAGATTTTTATATACTGGTACACCTGTACCACATTGAGACATCGCGTTATGCTGGGCCAGAGCGGATAAATGGGAATAATTTAAATTAAAAAAATAGATTTTTGCCGATTTCGTCTATTGCATTTGCAGCCGGCCCAGTATGCAACCTTATTACTTCATAAAATAGAATTTAGTAAAATAAATAAATTAATTAATAAATCAGCTTCACGCTGTATCCCGCACACAGCAGGGTAGGCAGCGGGAACCTAGTGTTAAGACACTCTGTTCCCCACTTTCTGCAGAATTCTGGAGGCATTGCGTGTTGAGTGGCAGAACTCAACGCCGCGCTTGTCCTCGACGCCAGAGCGAAGAAATGGAAATATAAATTTAAGTAAATATTTCATCTCCTCGAGTGGGGATCGAACCCACAACCACCTCGTGTCGCTGCGCCACGACTGGCCTTAATTCTTTAGAATTTAGTAAAACAATATAATTAATTTTTAGCAATCCTGGTGGCGTCGAGGCGCTAGATGGCTTGTATTGCCAGCATTACTTGTTACCGCTTTGGAGATAGCTTCTGACACGAGTGACGCCCTCTTAGCTGCCATCCTGCGTGGATCCGCTGAACCGGCGCTTCTGGCTACACAAATAATAGCCGCCTGTTTTATGATTACAGTTGAAATTCTAGTTTGGTTTGTATAAGCAAAAGATTTTTTTTAGCTTTACGTTGTATCCCGCATACAGGAGGTTAGGCAGTGGGAGCGTTCGAGTTTTAGAACACAATGCCGCGCAAGCTACAAGCCAGTGTTTCTAATATTTTTACTTACATTACTTATACCGGCCGGTCTTATATGAGGCCGGTCGTGGCGCAGCGGCAGGAGGTGTGACTGCAAACCGACTCGTTGTGGGTTCGGTCCCCACTCGAGGAGATGAAATATTTACTTAAATTTATATTTCCATTTCTTCCGTCTGGTGTCGAGGTTAAGCGCGGCGTTGAGTTCTGCCACTCAACACGCAATGCCTCCAGAATTGGGCAGAAAGTGGGGAACGGAGTGTCTTAACACTAGGTTCCCTCTGCCTACCCTGCTGTGTGTGGGATACAGCGTGAAGCTAATTTAAACATTACTTATAAATTATTTAAATTTGATATAGTGCGGAATTTTACTCTTCCCTTATGATAACACTATGACTTTTTATGTTGCAGGTTCTTTTTCTGAATGTGTAAAGTTGTAAAGATAAATATATTAATTTGTTCCAGGTATTTCATAGCAAAGTTCTTTGAACACAATCCACCTCCAAATATTGTAGAGGTCACGAAAGAGACTCGAGGAAAACCTATGATTCCTTACATTCAATAGAAAGATATTAAATTATTCCAACTACCTTTAGCAATAAATTTCTTCAAACAGGAAAAGTGCTATTGTTATTGTTTGTAATATTTAGATTTAATTAACTGTTAATATTTAGGTTACGCTACGTTTAGTGAGCACATAAATTCTTGAAAATAAAAATCCAAGAAACAATATTTATACACTGTTCTCCACCCCGAGATTAATCTGGAGAGCAATCTTGAGAGAATGAAACGCCACCTCAACATCATAAATGCCACAACTTTAATTTTAAAAATATATTCCTCACTGAACTCTATATAGGCCCGTAGATTTCAAAATAATTTGGCATATTAGAAATTTTCATAAATATTTAATATATTTCACAACTATACAAAAGCAACACTTGATAATTTTGCAGTTACAACTATAACTAACACGTTCTTTAAGTAAAATTATGATGAAACCCTACTTACACAACATTATAAATAATACGAATACTCTCACAATAAACGTCATCTCTCAAAAATCTAGAACATTGGTTCAGAAGTGTATTTTTTATCGCATAGCTGGGATCTAGTCTGTGGCAAGCAGAAGTAAACAATTGGGCGAGGAAAGGATGATGTCTAGATACAGCCGCTACAAAATTACCTTCGGGACTTAACAGAAGATAATTAAATTTTTGCTTCTTGCGATCAGGATATTCTGGCACGGAATTTATTAAGCCTTGTTGTACAAGATATTTTGGTCCAGTTTCGTCAGAAAATCCCGACAAATCATAAAAGAATAAAACTTGAGGCATTTCCATATTTGAAATATTCTTTACTTTTGAATCATATCCCATCATATAGTCTATCGTGTTATTAGACGTTTTGTTTTTAATCATGCTTTCAGAGTTTTCAGTTATATTATTATTTTCCTTATTTATTGTAATATTGGATACTTTTATTATATTTTGAGATGTATCATTACTCAAAAGTGTGCTATTGTTCATGTCATTCAATTCATTGTTGGTCAAAACTGGTACATGACGCTTTTTACGTTGAGATTTAACTACAAAGTTATCATCTAGAAACTTCATATCTTTTGTTGTATCTATATTTAAAAATGTAGATGTTTGGTTCAATATATGATTTACGAATTCAAGAAACATCGAAAATATTTCATTATCTTCATCTTTATCAAAAGAGTTTATAACTGTTGCATATTTATTTGTTTCAATTTCATTGCTGTGCTGCTTTAATATTGCATCAACCCTACGGTCTAGCTCTTGGTTACTGTTATATTGGTTGTTAAAGGTTACAAGGTCAAAACCAACTCCGCCATTTTGCCAAATTTCATATACTCTAGCATAAAATGTTAAATATCTCGATGGAATCATTCTCCATCCATGTCTCAGTGGTGTCATTCCCATATACTTGCTCAAATACATTACACTAACATTAACATTTTGAAACCTTCGCTGAAAATTCCGTATTTCGCGATTGTTATTCTGTGTTAAAACTGTATTAAAAGATCCAGCAATACGAGGAACCAATCTTTTTATTAAATTCGGTTGCCATGAACTTTGGACTGGCATATGCCATGCATCATCAATTAAAAAAGTAATGTGAAAATTAAGCAAAGGATATTTGGTTGCCATAAAGGAAAGGTATTCAGAATATATTGAAAAAGGTACAAAGTCCTGTGAAATAATACTATGGTAGTACACATTGCTGGCCGGCTTAGTGTCGTTACACCGTACAACTATGACAGGATGTCGTCTATAAGCGCTCATTCCCAAAGCGTAGAACACTACAAATGATATTGCTAATAACACTATAGTCATCCAGCATGTAGAAATAACTTCTGTAACAAAAAATATTTGTAATTAGCATAAGCCAGAAGAATTTTTAACAATATTCTCATTTTTTAATCTTTCGTTTTTTAATCGTTCCATGTAATGCGGTTTACATAGAGACTGATCATCATAACTATTATATTTATTACTTTTTTTTACCTTTTTCCTTTTATTTAGAGGGTTTGTATTATAAGTATCAGAGTCTAGTTATCTTTCTTTTAATGACACAGAAGATGTATATTTTAGATTTAATTTCCTTGAATTTAAAACCACAGGAGTGCGAGTGTGAAACATGCCCCAATGCGATCCCGTTTCATAAAAAAATATATATACTTAACTAACCAGGCCAACGTTTAAACCAGGATTGCTTTGGAGTGCATGTGACGTTCCATCCTGTAGGCATGGCAGTTATCGGGTTCTGAGTTTTACTGTCTCCACCACCACAATCCACTTTAAGTAAGGGATACTGTTCGTCTCGTTTAATTTGCGGATTAAATTCTGCCATTTTAGGATCCTGAAATTAAGTACATTGATGACGTCGAAAAATATTTAAATCATAGATTGTTGTAAACAAAATAATTTATAAAGAATAAGATTAAGCTTACTTTTTGATTGCATTAAAAAATCTTGATGATATACATACATTCATATACGTTTGTAAAATGCTTGTAATATTTGACAACAAATTTGGTTATTCTCTTTTTGAAACTGGACTACTTACTGATCAATATTTTTTAGCGAGTCGAATCTTAAAAACTTAATATAAAACCTCTATATATTATTACCTACTTATAACATTATTGTATTTTTTTTTGACCTGATATTTATTTTATATACACAGATACTCTGATTCACATCTTTGTGTTATATATAGGTTTACACCAGTGATTTTTATCATTTATATCACAATATCAGAGGACAATTGTGGCACAGAGGCAATAGCTAAAAAGACTGTAAACGCGACAAGTTGTGGGTTCGATGCCCACTCGAAGAAATTGTAAAATTAATATTCGCTCTGAAAACGAGGCAAAGCGCGGATCTCCTTCCATGAATAGATAATTATAATAGTATTTTTTAACATTTTTTTTTATGTTTTCAAAACGATTGATATGTTTTATGTTGATATAGGTACTTACATTAATTCCATAAAGAAGATAACCTACATTGTAATCTATATAAAATAATAAAAACAGTGTCTGTGCATAAAATGTATTAATGAAAAATAATGAAGGCAGATGAAAAAACAAATAGAATTTGAATATATGATTTTTAAAAATATCTATGTGTTTGCGTCTTTGCACGTACATCTTCGGAAGTAGGTATTAGACGAGTTTAAATAAACTTTTTCCTGTTGACAAATAAAAATCATTGATAATTGAGGCCATCGTAGAGTAATGAAACGTCTGACTGTAAACAACCATGATTATGGATTTAATGTTCACTCAGAAAATTGGTTTACATATTAAAATTGTTTTCTTGTCGTCTACCCGTCCGGAAAAGATGTTGCGCGGCGTTGAATTCCGTATCTCAACATACAATGTTTCCCAAATTCGGTTAGAAATCGTAGAATGCCTTGACGTTAGATTTTCTTTGTTTATCTACTGCATGTTTTAGTGATGAAGAGTGGTAGTAGAAGTGGTAGAAGTGGCGGGCCGAAACCAGTTCAATATTCAGCTTCACGCTGAATCCCGCACACAGCAGGGTAGGCTGAGGGTAGGCTGAGCGTTAAGACACTCCGTTCCCCACTTTCTGCTGAATTCTGGAATCATTGCGTGTTGAGTGGCAGAACTCAACGCCGCGCTTTGCCTCGACACCAGAGCGAAGAAATGGAAATATAAATTTAAGTAAATAGTTCCAACTCCTCGAGTGGGGATCGATTCCACAACCAGTCGGTTTTACAGTCACACTTTGTGCCCCTGCGCCACGTCTGCCCTGGCCAGTTTAAAATTAAAATCCTATATTGTGTATGTGTGTAACAAAGTTTCGAACCTACTTGTTTTACTTTAAAGAATACAATATGACGCCAGTACGTGAGACGAATTTTTGTTGAATCAACATAATTAAAGTGGAAAGTAAAAACGTGCTAAACATTACGAATACCTAAATCGGAATATGAAAAGTATATCAGTTGAAACATTTATGAACTGCTGATAGAAGTTAGGCTTAATATTAATTAAAAGTTTATTTTTATATATATAATTTATGTTATTTTTTAATTAAATATTTAAAACGGACTGAAATTATACAGTTATTCAAAAGGATTTTTTTGCGTGTGTGTAATTCGATCTTTTTCTTGGAACAATTTATAAAATATCTGTCAAAATCAATCCATAACAAAAATAAAATTTACATTATTTTCACGAAAGTCTAAGTTTGATTTAATAAAATATATTAAATCTTTCACAAGTTAAAAAACAATGTAGTTATGAGTAAATTTCACGAGGAATACCACCCACTACTACAAGACGAAGAATCACATATCTGTAATACAAGTCCAAAATTCCAACGACGCTTTCATTCAAGATCAGGGCGCGCTCGAGCTCAAGCAAAAGGAGCTGCTTATATTATTACACGCTGGCCAGGTAAGTCCATATATAATAAATTATATCTAAAAGATATATTTTCTCTTCTCTAATAATCAATAATAATCTTTTTATTGGTTGATTTCTTGTTTGTAACTTATACAAAATATGATATAATGCAAATGTTAAAAAAAAACTGTTACGCGTGAAAAGTAACTTACTCCAATTTATTATCCTCTTTTACTCTTTTCATTTATCTATAGAATATTATGTTTTTCTGAATCTTATACTATTTATTATTTTATTATTTAAGCTATGCTATTTCTGAAGCTATACTGTACATATATACTTTATCATATTTTTAATATGTTTATTTTTATTTTCAGATCATCTTTCAAAATTATTAGCTTATTGGTGGATAGGACTAGGCATGATAGCGTTACTCATTTTTATAATTTATAATAGTATCTTAGCTATCGCTATAATCCCAACAGCTCCTTTAAAGTCCTTAAATATTTTAAACAGGCATTTTAACATACAAAATACCTCACATAATGAATTTCCCGAACGTAACGTATATATGCATGTTCTTGTGAATAGCTACGAAGAAATAATTTTTAAAGATTATATACCATATATAGAAACATTTTCAAAAAAATTCAAAAACTTTACTTACAACTTTGTTGTACTAATAAATGATGCGTCGAAATATACTATTGAAGATTACAATGACGAATTAAAAAATGAACTGGCGTTAGATTCTTTATGGGATGAGAAACAACATAGTGACAGGCAAATGCACAAAAAGCCTACTGTTCAAATTGTGTCCTTAAGTAAATATATGGATGAATCTCCATTGAAAAAAATTTGGCGGGACCTGCCGAGAGAATTTATTGGATTTTTAAGCCGATGCATTTCAATTTGGAACAAAGGAGGCATTGCTCTAAATCCTATTATATTAACTCCAAAATCACCTAATCCTATTTATATAGAAAAACTAGAAGAAATCCTTGGTGTTGCTAAACTGAACATATCTAATTCTCGTAAAATAATATTTAAAAAACCCAGGAGAAAAGTTAATAATATTCAAGATATAATAAATAATCTACAAAATGAAGATAATTTTGAAGCGAACATGGTTGAAGCAGAAAATAAACAAGAGTCATATATAGAAAAAAGGTCCCATAAATACAAAAGCAAAAGAAATACAAAATTAAATGACACAAAGGAAAATTTTATTTCAACAAAAAAATATATTGATCAAGAAAATAAGTTAAATGATTTAGTTAATCTTAAGAACGCCAATGAATATCCAATGCCAAAGAATGAAAATTTGTATGCAACTACAAAAATTGTGGAAAAACCTGGTTATAACGATGATGATAAGCAAAATCTTCTGCCTATGTTCTTGAAATTTCTCTTTAATACAAATTCTAGCGAAAACTCAAGGAACAGTTTGGGAGGGGATAAAAATGTCACAGAAAATATGGCAGTCCCTGCCCAAATAAAATTAATTTCAGTTCCGGAAACTTACAACGTAAAAAATAAATTTAACTCAAATAATTTTACAGAAATGCCTTTGACACAACATTTTATAACAGAAAATAATTTCCAGAAAATTTCTAAAAGGAATTCAGCTACGTTAACCATTGACTTGGATGGGAATTTTATAGCATCTGCAACACCTTGCCATGCGTTTATAGGAACAGTATTTAGTAACGTCTTTCATCACACTGGTGACTCTTCATCTATTAAAGATTTTATTATTACAGAATTATCATTATTTTGTAAAGGTACTTTATCTTCATGTACAGGTATCGATGTTATTTTATTATAAAAAATATGTTTAAAATTAATAAAGTTACTGTAAACAACAAAATATTAAAAGTGTATTTATAGTTTTATATTTTTACATGTGTATACATAGATAATAAAAATAAAACAAAACAATTAATTTAAAAATAATTTATTTTTTCTTATTCTAATCAGTCGTGATCAAAATAATGTCATATAACAATATTTTGTTCACAAGTTACAAATTTTATTACTTATGGCAGCGGTATAAAAGTATTTCCGGCATAAACAACAGACTAGAATTAATTAAATGTACCTTATACTACTGTTATTTAAGACTATTCTACTATCTACAATTAGTATTACAATAAATCGATAATTAAAAGTTTCGCTTAAGACACGTTAAGAAGCAATATTGTATTTTTCCAGCGGTAAATCGTATCTGCTGTTCCAGGGATATGTAGATCTCTTACAATCTCTTACTTTTCTTATCGACTCGCACCTTCTACTAACTGTCCAGTAAACGTAACCTTTTGGACATTTATAGACGAAGCCTCTTAGCTTGCCTGACTTCGTTAGTTCACATTTCAAAAAAGCCTCTGAGCACTCTTCTTGTATTTCAAACGGAAAATGGCCAACGGAAGAACATGCCATAGTTTCTGTTGTTACAGAGATCTAGAAATAAAACACATAACTATAATATCTATACATATAAATTGATTGAAGTGTCTGTGATTTGTCAAAATAACTGAGTTTTTTCAAGTGTTTATAGTTATTTACACGACACTAAAACACAAACAATCGATTTTATTTTTTTGGTCAGTCTGTCTGTCTTTTTGTTTTTCCAGACTAACCTTCGAAACAGTTAAACTGATTTTTATAAGACTTCTCTATAGGAAGATATAGTAGATTGTGCAACATTTATACAGGATCGGTATTGAGACTTACGCGGGAAAATCGCGTTTCGTGCGTACAAGATACGTACGAGATAGATATAAAAGAACCACAAAAATCTATTTAATACATACTACACCTACGACAATTTGACGGAAACAATGAATACAATCACAAATATATTAAATTACTATTTCCTTACTAAATAACCAAATAATTTTCCCTACATTCACTCCAATAAATTAAATATATAAAATTAGATTAAAAAATTTCAAGTTAAAAATGTTGTCTTTAAAATGTATGAAAAAAGAAGAGAACAATATTTTAAGTAGAAACTTACCGGCTCATCAAACGTGGATCCCAAGCGTTTAACTCTGTGTTTTTGTGCAATTTTACCATTGCATTTTTTATCACTTTTTTCTTCTTCAACGCATTGAATCTTTGATTCATCATATATAGTATTATTTGGACAATTGAAAACCGTTACTTTCACTTCATGGCTATCATTGTCTTCAACACACTGGTAGAATAAATTACAATACTTAGGATGGCGTTTAAATGATGTAGGGCACACAAATAAAGACTGATCAGAATCAGTTTCTGGACATTCTTGCTGTGATGAGGATTCTGTGGTCGATTCAGTAGTTGTAGATTCAGATGTCGTACTTTGAACTTCAGTTATCTGAGAAATATTATCTTCTGTAGTTGTTGACAGTTCAGTCGATGTGTTAGTTTGTTCAGTCGTAGTTTGATCAGTTGATATTGATGTTAATTGGGTTGTTTCTGTTGAAAGAGTTTCTTCCGTAGAATTACTTTGCTCTGTCGTTGGCTTTGTGGTTTGTTCCTGATTAGACTGAGTGGTTGTCTGTTCTGTAGCCTGAGATGTAAATTGTTCTGTCGTTGATAATTGTGTTGTGGATTGTTCAGTTGATGATGATTGCGTCGTGGACTGTTCACTTGACGATGATTGCGTCGTTGTTTGTTCGCTTGACGATGATTGCGTAGTTGTTTGTTCGCTGGATGATGATTGCACCGTTGATTGTTCGCTTGACGATGACTGTGTCGTTGATTGTTCGCTTGAGGATGACTGCGTCGTTGATTGCTCACTTGAGGATATTTCTGTTGATGTTGACTGTGTTGTTACTTCAGTTGTAGATGATTGTGTGGTCGTTATTTGTGTTGTTTCCGAATGAATAGTAGTAGCTTTTTCCGTTGTGGTCGTCGATTCTGTCACATTTTCCTGTTGAGGACCGTTACAATTACGAGGAGGTATAACTGAATTTTCATGATTACAAGTTTCAAGAGCAGGATCCCAAATTGTTCCATCACCACATTCAAAATGGTATACGGAAAATTTATTTCCATTTCCATCCCAATCAACACATCTGTGGAATTTCTTACAGTCATATTTGTCTGCGTAAAATCCTGCCTTTTCACATTTAAAATCTTGATTATCAGAATTTTCGCTAGTATTATTATTTGCACAATTTGTACTACTGGTTGTTGATTCACTTGTTGTCGAAGATCCTGATGTTGTTCCAGATGAGGTAGTAGTAGACATTAGAGGCTTTTCTGTATCCTTTACTGTTGATACAGATTCCGTTGTTGTTTTAGATACACTTGTCATTGGTTCTGTACTTTTTTCAGTAGTTGTATCTTCATTATTATTGTTCATTTCTGATGAATTTTCATGTCCTGACTTACACGACGGATTCGACACGTCTTGTGGATGGTTACAGGCTGTTATCTCACTGTCCCAAATAGTACCTTCACCGCAAGTGTAATCATATTTCGAAAATCCCCCCTTGCCGTCACTGACACATCTATAGAACTTCTTGCAATCTTCAGTATTGCCAAAAAATCCTTCATTTTGACAGTTCATCTGCATTGTTTGATCAGTATTCGGCTCTGATTCATCTGTTGTGGATATAATTCCTGCCTCATTTGTTGTGTTCGATACATTTGGGATGCTTGTTGAACTTGTTACTTTGTGTGATTCCGAAGAGGTCGTTATTGAAGCAGTACAATTTACACCAAGTGTATCATGATCACAAGCTTGAATTTCTTGAACCCAAATCGTGCCTTCACCACAATCAAATTCATATTTATTATAACTTCCTTTACCATTATCAACGCAACGGAAAAATTTTCTACAATCATTCTTATTGGGAAAGAATCCTTCTGAGTCACATTTTTGTTCTTCTTTTAATGATGAATCCATGATAGTTGTGGAAAGAGTAGACGTAGTGATTGAACTATGGGACATCTGAGTTGAAGATGTTGACATGCTTGAACCTATTGTAGATACTGTTGTTGATGTACTTTGGGCATCTCCGCTTTTGTCAGATTCAGAAGTTGTTTTAATTTGTTCGTTTTGGTTGCTGTTACAGTTCACTGCCCATTCATGATTACACGCTGTTATCTTAGAATCCCAAACTGTTCCTTCACCACATGTAAATTCATATACTGTAAACATACCATCATCACTTTCAACACATCTATAGAATTTCTTACAATCGTTTTCATCGCCAATAAATCCACTTGTTTGACATTTACCAGTACTGTTTACAGCCACCGGTGTTGTTGATATTGGGCTTCGTATAGTTGTACTAGAATGGGAATTGCCTTGTTCAGGACTACTTTGAGTCGTATAGCTATTATCATATTCTTCCATAGAACTTGGTGTAGGTGTATTCATTTCGTTAATGTTGCTTTCTGATGCTGCGCTTATACTGCCACTACATTCCTTTACTGCCCATTCATGATTACAAGCTTGAATCTTAGGATCCCATAACGTTCCATCACCACAGTAAAAATCATAACGTTCATAGCCCCCGATATCGTTTTTAACACATCTGTAAAATTTCTTGCAATCATATTTGTCCCCAGCGAATCCATCTCTGGTACATTCATTATTATTGGAAGTTGTTGTTGTCGAAAAAGTTGTTGAAATAGGTTTTGCAGTTGTATTTTGTGTATTATAATTTTGTGTTGAATATCCACTGCTTGCATCATTACTACTAAGTTCGGAGCTGTATGTAGTACTTTGAGAATATATATTTTGTGTTGTATTGTTTATATTTGGAGAATAAGTACTTTGTGAGATAATTTGCATTTCTTCTTTTGTTTCTGTATTTCCACCGCAACTTTTTACGGCCCAAGCATGATTACATGCTTCAATAGATGAGTCCCAGACAGTTCCTTCGCCACATAAAAATTGATGTTGAATATATCCTCTGTTTCCATTATCTACACATCTATAAAACTTCCTACAATCATTAGAATCACCGATAAAACCAACATTTTGACATATATTTTTATTCGTTTCCGGTTCTTTTGAAACCTCATTTATTTCATTTTTATCAGGTCTCTCAGTTTGTGTCTCTTGTGCATTATATTCTGTGTTATAATTATTACTTGGTATAACGCTCATTGACGTGGCTTGGACATATGAGTTAGTGGTAAATTTATCTGATACTTTAGTTGTTTCTTTTTCGACTTTTGTTATATTTGTAGTTGACTTAGACCCACAAGATTTTACAGCCCACGCATGGTTACACGCTTCGATATCCTGATCCCATAAAGTACCTTCTCCACATTTGTACTCAAACTTGGTATAACCTCCGTTGCCATTATCAACACAGCGGTAAAATATTTGGCAATTATTTAGATCTCCAACAAAGCTAGTATCCTTACATTCTTTAACAGACTCTGTTGCAGATGTTGTACTAGAAATAAGTGATACAGTAGTGGGCTTGGTTGTTTCTTCTTGAACCTTTATTGGATTAAGGTAATCATTACCATTATTTTCATTAATTAAACCATCGTTAGTAGTGCTAATTGTAGTAATTTTATACGTCGTTGAACTGCTACTAGAAACAAAACTATCACTAGATGTTGTTAGAGTAGTGCTAGGTGAAACACTCTTAATTGGTGACAATCCACCACATTTCTTTACAGCCCATGCATGGTTGCAAGCTTCGGCTGTACTGTCCCATACCGTGCCTTGGCTACAAGAAAATTCATATTTCATAAATTTTCCGTTACCGCTATCGATACATCTATAAAATTTAGAACAATCATTTGGGTCACCCACAAATCCACTCTGCGAACATTCCACAGATTTTCCTCCTTGCATTTGTGTCACTTTTTGAGGGAGTGTTTTCGTGGAGTAACCTATTGTTGTTTGTTTTTGTATATTTCCATATTGGTCATTAATCTTTGACGTGTCTTCACTAATATGACTATTTACAATTGGTGATTGATTTATTGATGGACTGTTATAATCATTAATTTCATTTGCATTGTATGAATCTTTATTAAAACCTATTGTACCACTATTTTCCATTTGGTTTGGTTGATTTTCATCATTAGCACCATAATTATATTTTTCTGTCGTTTTTAATCCGTAATTGAATTGCTGATATGTATTTTGTGATGTGACATCATTAAAAGATTCATTATCTTTAAAAGAGTCATTGTTTCGCCCACATCGGCTATTGCGAGCGGCCCAAGCGTGATTACAGCTTTGAATATTATCATCCCATATTGTAGAATCACTACAAAAAAATTCATGCCGTATAAAACTTCCGTAAGAATTCCGTACACATCTATAAAATTTCCTACAATTTTCATTATCTCCTATAAACCCATCAGATACGCATGGGTTACTTTTATCTAAAAGAGGTGCGACAGTTGTCAAAGTCATCTGATATGTTTCATTCCTTGAGCCCATCCAAGGATAAACTGGTGCTGGTGCTGGTGGTTCATATTTCACTGTGGTCGTTGTGTGAAAGAATTTTTTTGATGTACTTTTTGTAAAAATATCAGACTGCAATGGTTTTACAGTAGTTAGCATTAAAACTGTATTATTAATTATTGGGCTCGATTGACTGATATGGGATGGTAAAATTGTGCTTATGGGTGATGGAAGTTCATTTCCTACTTCATTATCTTCATTTTCATCGTTATTATGATGTGTTGACATTATTCCACCACATTCAGATCGTTTTGTGCTTCGAGCATGGTTACAAATTTCTGTCTCGGGATCATACACAGTGCCTGGTCCACATTGATACTGGAAAAATATACAAAATGTTTTAGTATTGTGATTTATTTCTTTATTAAATGTCTGATTTAAATTAATAGTAATAAAAAAAGTTTGTAAGTAATTTTGTCTGACAAAGTTAAATAACTGTTTTATAGAATGGGCTGATTCTGATCTTTCAATTTTATCAAAAATGTTTCAATATTGTCTTAAATAATAATAAACACGAAAGCAATTTAGATAAATAAATTAAAAAATCGTATAATTCGTGTAGCAGGTGACTCTGCGAGCAGGTCGTTTAATATATGCGTACTTAACTTATCAACCAATAATACATATGATAGTCTTAAACTTTAACATTTACTTAGTAATTACCCTGAAAATATTGAAATTTCCACGATGCGATGCCTTCACGCACCGATAGAATACAGAACAGTCGTTTGGATCTGCTTTGAACCCTTCGTCAAGGCATACTATCGGATTTGGCTTAAATCCTGAATATAATTTGACTATTCTTCCTGTAACACGTCCTTGGCGAGCATCCGTATTAGATTCTGGAATTGATTTGGATATTAAAAAATATGAAAAGATGTTATTTATATATTCAAAACTTATTTTAATGCTTCTCAACAATCAATATAGGCAACGTACCATTTTTATTTGCTTGTATTATTTCAGTAAGTGCAGACAAAATGATAAAAGATAGGCAAGATTTTCTAACGTATATATTCATTTTCTCGAAAGATGAATATTGTTATTACAAGGACATCATAACTTGTACCTGAAACAAAAGTGAAGAACGCTTTATTAGTTAAATATTATATAATTTAAAATATGTTATGCTTTGGTAGTGATAACTTCTTATGGAAGGGTAAACCGTTTCGTTACGTAACGCATCGTTACGGTGCCAGTTTGGCTTCTCGTTCTCTCAGGTAGGCTTCTCCTCACAGGTAGCATTAGCTTAGGAAAAATTCTGAAAACTAAAAAAGTAAACTAAACTTACTTCACGCTTTATCCCTAGCGGGGTAGTCAGGGTGAACCGAGCGCCAAACGCTACGGTCTCTACGTACCTCTTTCGCCTCGTCCACTGTCATGAACCTCTTCATACATGTCCTCCGGGGGGTCCTCATGCTTTTTACGTGACCTTCCTCTAGTATCTTTGATACTGTGTTTTCGAAGGTCAACCGAGGTCTGCCCCTACCTCTCTTACCGCTCACTTTTCCATCATAAATCTTTTTTGCCATTCTTTCATCACTCATTCGTTCGACGTGCCCAAACCAGCTGAGCACGTTCTTCTTCATTCTCACCGTGACATCCTCGC
>DWQW01004477.1:0-19749 GCA_018249695.1 Heliconius erato demophoon | reverse complement strand
CAAATGATGTGCAATTCACATAAAAAACATATGAGTGCAATTTTCTCCAAAAACGAGTTACGAAAAACATTAATTAAAGGTGATTGCGGCAGGATTCTTTTAGGCAACCCTAGTGTAATCTATTCTGTTATCATATGTCATTCTTAAATATAAGTTTCATTAGAAAATCTGATCCCTACAGTTTTAAGCGATGGGATCTCCACCTATAAGCTACTTCAAAATTTGCTAAACAGAACAAAGAAATGTAAATTATTTTATATGTGTGTTATGTAAGTAATATTTATTTAAACTAAAATTGGCCCAGCCCAACGGCTTAACACCGTAAGATTCTAGTCCAAATCCAAATTTAAAATAAACAAATACCCAAGTACGTAGGTATGTATCATATTATAAAAAGTATAAAAGATAATTATTTTTCAGTGAACTTAACTGGGCCTTAATAATACTTATAGGTATAGGTTTTTGTATATAGGTACTGTAAAGTGCTGTGTCCATACTTTATTTCAATATTATAGCTTGAGATCAGTCCTAGCGTAGGGGCACAAAGTGTGACAAAACGCGACTGATTGTGGATTCGATCCCCATTCGAGGAAATGAAATATTTAGTGAAATTTATATTTTCATTTCTGGTGTCGAGGCAAAGTGCGACGATGAGTTCCGCCACTCAACACGTAATGCTTCCAGAATTCGGTAGAAAGTGAGGAACGGAGTGTCTTAACACTAAGTTCCCTCTGCCTATAGTGCTGTGCGCAGGATACAGCGTGAAGCAGATTTCATTATTTTAATTATAATATACTCTTGCTGCTATTATAATGTTTTTATATATTTGGATCTTGGATAGGACTTATTAAGATCGCAATTTGTTGCGAAATAGGATATTATCATTAATGATAAAATCGAAAAGCAAAATTAGATAAAGAACCAAAAATATTGGTTGGTCGATGAGAATACAAAATAGTTTCAGTCTTCTTTTTAAATTCACTATAAATTAGCATTTGTCATAGAAATGACTCACTAAAAAAATATAAGGTTCAAATTATTTTTCTCGCAAACACTACTAACATAGTAAATCGACGCGTATAAAATTATTATTTTGGCCCCTGATAACTGACACCTTTGGTTTCAACCAAAGGTGACATGAAAATGGGGTGACTAAGCACTAGGTTCCCAGTTTCCATCTGCCTACCCTGCCATGTGCGGGATACAGAGTGTAGTACCATGATTTATTCGTATAAGACTGGAACTACGTTATGTACTATAGAATATTGCATATTTTTTAAATTTAACCATTTTTTATTAACATAATATTATAATCCCTTAACGTAATTAATCAACATGCTTCAATTCATGCATGTCGTCACTATTTAATTGCTGTGACGTATAAGACAAGGACATACTACCATATAAAACAGCAACATTATACTACCATATCAATGAAAAAATGCAGCTACTTTTTTCCCGCATAGCAGGTTAGATAGAAGAAGACTAGTGTTAAAATACTCCGTTACCCACTTTCATAGAGACAATGTGTGTGGTAGATTGAGTCCGCGTTTCGATTACCGTAGAGAGAAAATGGATAGAGGAATTCCCCCAAATCAGTATCGAATCCACAATCGAAACTTTTACGATCTGACTCTGTTCCATGGCGCCACGACAGCTCGACTGAGCATCAGTAAAGTCCCACTTAAATCTATGATTGTAATAAAATATGTTTTTTTTTCATTTCCTTGCCCTGATAATGAGGCAAAGTGCGGTGTTGAGTTCCGCTACTCAGTAGGCAGCGCCTTCAAAATTCAGCAGTCTTATTGGGAAGATGTGAACCTATTTACATTCGCACGTTTGTCCTCTGGCGCCATGATGGCCTCAATTATTAAATTGTTGTTCAATATTTCAATGCATATCTATATTTATAAAAGGACTTGTGCTGACTGACTGAGGTAAGACGCACGCAGAGCCGTAACCGCTGATGGTAGAAACGTGAAATTTCGGCAGATGTTTATTTTCATATTCTGGACATCCACAAAGAAGGGAATTTGAAAAATTTTAACCCTAAAGGGATAAAATAGGGGTTGAAAGTTTGTATGGAAAAATGTTTTAATCTGTACCGATTTTTATAAAATTTGAAATTTAGACTCTTAAAAACATTTCATTGAAGACATGTTTCATGGTTTTTTAGAATTCACCCCCTAAGGGTGCAAAAATGGGGTTGAAAGTTTGTATGGAAAAATCTTTAAATCGCCGCCGATTTTTATAAACAATTAAATTCAGACTGTTAAAAATATTTTATTAAACACGTGTGTCGTGGTTTTTTTTAGAATTTACCCCTAAGAGTGCAAATAAGCGGGCGAAGCCGCGCGCGCCCTCTAGTTTCAAATAAATGTCAAAGTCGGTCAAAATCACGTTCTAAGTTTACATTGCATACATACAAAGCTAAGGAAAGCATGTTAAAAATACGAAATTAAAATCGTTTATTTTTTAAATGTAGACATTTCCTGTATAAAAATATAAAATAATATTCTGACCGCAAAATTTACAGTTTTTAAATGTTTTTTTATATTTCGTCAATTGTCATACTACATCACCAGATATACTTTTACTTCAGATCCCCTTTTAATATGTTTTTCTTTATCCCAGAGAAAAAGCAAAAACAAAAACCATTACTCCAACTGTTGCTATTACAATTTAAAATGTATATATTTAAATGAATTGATCTGTTTATTTTAATTACCCTTTGATCGGCTCATTGTAATGCAAATTGAATGTTAGCCCAATGCTGTGACGTCTTTGAAACGTACTCGAATATTTTGATTAAACTCTACATTAACACCTATAGTTGTATGTATTATATAATTATATAGAGGCCATCGAGGAGTAGACGTAGACTAGATTGACTGTTAAGCATAAACGTGATGTCTTAGGTGGCTGTCGGTTCGATTCCCACTCGAGGTATTCAACAGCCTGAAACTGAAAAAAATGTTATGTTCATAAATGTATGTTTAGCTTATTAAGAAAATGTATTCCATAGTGTATGATAATTCAGACATACTTTAATCCGTGTATATTCTAAAATATTTTTGTTAAGGACGTCAATTAACGCTTAAATAACATTAGGTTCAGTGTCGGACTGTACCACGTATACCACGATTAGGGTTTCGATTTTCATTTCTGTAATTTGATGCCTTTGGATGCCATTAAGAGTTTTTTATTACCTAATACGTTCAAATTTACATTGTGATATTTAATATATAATAAAGAGGCTACGCACTCCAAGGATATGTACAGCTAAATATTTTATATTAATTCCTCCTTGATACGGGATCACAAGATAACTAGTCTTGACAGACAGACCGACAACAAAATGATCCTATAAGGTTCCGTTAGTTCCATTTTTTGCCTCTGAGATACGGAACGATAAAACCCATCTACTATCCAACCACTAGAATCTCTGTGTACTGGCCCGTAAAATAATGATTACGAGTTATTTTACTCATTCATTTGTTTATAATTCTTCTCTACGTATACATTTAAAATTAAATGAAAGTATTCAATTAAAATGTTTGTTCAAAAGAAAACATATGACAACGTAAATAATATTAGCTATTATATTAGTTGTATAAGAAAAGGCAGCCTGGTTCCGTAATAACGTACGTACAAAATATTTAAATGGGCATTGTATTTAGAGTTACAAATTGTATAACATTACAATTTGAATTAGGTATTCATCCACAATTCTTTGTTAAAATATATTTGCTTATGCTTATATTAACGTGTCTTCGAGATTTTGTAAGATGGCTGAGGGAGTCTAATGCAAGACTGTTCTATTTTCCATTCTTTTGCTTGTAAAAAGATGTTACGTACTAAGTTTTTTTTTGGCTTTACGGCATACATAGTTCTCGAGACATTTCATCTTAATACCAGAAAATATCAAATGATTCATTTCCTCGTATGAGAAAAAAAAGTAATTCAGATTTATAAATAAATAATTGTTTATTTCAAGCGGGTCAAATATATTATAAAAAATTTATGCGCGACATCTAGTATATATCTTGGATACTAACCAACCAGTCGCGGGACTGACTAAGTGTTAGTAAGCGATACTAGACAGCGACAGATACGTTAATATCTTATATATAATCTTTATACTTTATACTGTACTGTACAGATAGTCAATATTAAAATTTCAAATATTTTGATATTTTTTTTAAATGTGATTATTGTATATTTATTGAGGCCAGTCGTGGTGCAAGGGCACAAGCGCACGACACTAAAAGAAATAAAATATTTGATTTTTACTTTATTTCTTTCTTTATTTATTTTTCTACTTTATTTCCTTGCCCTGGTAACGAGGTAGAGTACGGTGTTAACTTCCGCCCCTTTTGTTTGCGTAGATTTTGTCCACTATACTTTACAACTTTTGATGAGGCGACATTTTATTTTATTTAATTTATCTTATAATTTAACTGTATTGTTATGTTTATTTAACATGTTCCCCTTTTTCGATTTTTGTGGAAAATGTTAATGGAAAATGTCTATCAAGCTTAATAACTTCTGTTGAGGCAGCATTTCATTATTTCTTCTACAGTCTATTCATTTGGAGTTGAGACTGTATGTGAAAAAAGAAAGTTATCAAACTTCTATTTCCTTTTTTTATTTCTATTAATTTCTGGTTCCCACAAATGTAATACCAGTAGTCTAGTAGACTCTACTAAACTACTACCCTTTTCTATCTCTGTGCACTCGTGGCTCTCTGCCACCACCTGTCACGTACTATTCGACGCCTAAGCTCATTACAGTAAGGTACTGAAAGCAATGGGGCTTAAATTTAAAAATCAGTGGTCATAAGCCGAATTTTATATTCCTATTAGATCGAAGTCTATTAGAATACCACGTCAGTCGTAGAGAATTAAATATATAATTATACAGTTCAAACGAACGAAGCAGCACACCGGCCTCTAATAAAAAAAATAGAAAAACTCCTCACACAAGGCGATATCATCAAAATAGACTTCCATTGGTTCAAAGAATTTTTATTTATTAGTATACTTAATTTTAATTGATCATGGAAATAAATAAAGCTTATATTAATTCATAAGCATGGATAGTGATTATTACATAATATCCGCTGATTATAAATATTTTATGATTTTACAATTATTATAAAATCATAAAATATTTATTAATTTATCAATGAACATTTTTAAGGTTCCGTAATTTTTAAAGAAAAATCTTATAAGAAGCTGTTGTCCATCTGTCTGTTTGTCTGTCAGTCTGTCTGTCAAGACCCTTTATATCAGGAACGCTTGGAGATATTGTGTTGAAATTCAAACCAAATACTCAAATCTCTACTCAGATACTCAGTTTATATCGCAAAAAACGCGTGTTTCGACACAAAGGGAATCAAATTTCATAGTTTACTTCGGGTTGACCTAGAATTATGAAATGTGGCAGCTAGCATCTACAGGTAGTACTAGTTCACGTTCAAAAAAATCTGAAACTATACATTTGAGGTGAAATCTTAAAAAATAATAGTATGAAATAGCAAAAAACGCGTATTTCGACACTATAAAGGGAATCAAACTTAATACGGTATTTTTGGTTAGCCTAGAATAATGAAATTTGTCACCTAACATACACAGATACTAGTTTAGAAAAAAATCTGAAAACCTTACATTTTTGTTTAAATCCTAAAAAATAATAGTCTTAAAAGGAGGTAAAATTTGGGATTAAAGCCGCTAAATGAAAATGGCTCTGGCTAGGCTAAGCCTAAATTTCAGAAAAATCTCGGACCTCCAATTTTTGTACGGAACCCTCAGTGGGCAAGCCTGGCAACATTAATTACTATATGCATCTGAAATTCTTTGTCATTATAAGTTAATTAAGGTAAGTAAATGCTAATATTAAATATTACAACTATAAAAAAAACCCAAGACTTTAAAATATGTGTATTTTAATTTAAAATAAAATTATTTTAAAGTCTTCGTTTGTTTTTTTTTTGTTAATTTAACATAAATCTGATAAACGTTTAAATGTGTAATAAAAATATAATTTTCATTTCATAAACAAATATATATATATTTTTTTATATATTTTTTTTATTACACCTTTTTTAATCAATTTATTTATATATTTTTTTATCTTTTCCGCGATCTTGGTGTTTGCGTAGTATTCAATTGTAAAGATGAAGGTTTACGATTCTGTTTCACTTTTTTGCTTACGTAAAGTCAAAGCAAGGCGTTAGTTTTTTTATATAGAAAATCAAAGCAAATGAACATTTGGATCAACTAAAGATAAGTAAACAAGTTTGTCTTAAATTAACAAGCGACCGAAGACGTGGAAGTTGACGCGATTTTTGAAGGTATCCAAGTCTTATTGACCAGCAAACAGTCTTATTTTTTTATTGAAAAATGGCTTAACGTGCCGAAGGACAGCTGACGGTAAGTCAAACTTTTGCCTATGTACATCGACGATAACCTAAGGGGATTGTGGGTGCGTTGTCGGCCATAAGAATGAAAGTGTCTATACATCCGCCCCCATAGTGCTCAGGAAACCTTTCAGCAGGAATATACGGTACACTAGATAGAGATACTGTTGCAGGTTAACAGAAGTGCCAGCAAGCCACAGTCGTGCAGCACTTGGAAGATACACTATTGTTAAACATTAACTAACTGCTTAAAGAGCGGTAAGAATAGAGGGTTTTTTTATTCTTGAATATAATAACCAACAGAAATTTGTATGTAGGTAATTTCTATCAAAACAAATAAAAATTTTATAAATACTATCAGGATATGTATTCCCGATGGACTTGGACTTAGAACATAGAAATAAAACATTTTGAGGCCATCGTGACGCTGTCACAGTTTAAAACCGATGATTGTGAGTTCGATTTCCACTTCAGGGAATGAATTTACAAGTCAAGACATAGCGTGGCGTTGAATACGCAATAAGGAATATCTCAAATTTAAACAAAACGCAGAGTATAGATTATCTTTACACTAGATTCTCTCTGCCTACCCCTCTATATTATGCAACTGCGGGTTTATTTTTAAAGTGTTATTGGTTCACATTAAGGAGAGGATTTTTTTTGGCAACAGGATCGGGTTTGATTCCCACTTCGTTAAAAATGTCATATTCATGTTGTAAAAAAATTGTAATGTCATCAAAAAAAATATTTACTATTTTGTAACTAGTACTATTAAATCGCATCACTGTTACGATAAATTTATAATATCAAAAATAAATTGTGTATTTTTTACTACCTTCCGTCATAATTATAATTCATTTTTTATGGTATTATTAATAAATCAAAAGTTAATTAATCTTAGCTGACATGTTAGCAAGTAAATAAAGCGAGGATAAAGGATTAAAGGAGAGGATTAAATTAAATTATGAAATTAAATCTCAATAAATTAATAAAAAATTTTAACAAAACAAACCGACTTCGACCTGATTCCATAATCAGAACCTAACCAAACTCATCAAATTACCCTTGAAGTTTATCCTATCCAATAAAAAAAAATCATCGTTATTTGACCATTTTTCGCACACACACTTAAATCTAATTTAAGACTTATGTGATTTTCTCAAGGATAACCTTATCAGAAATGACCCAAATTAAAATGAGACCAACGTTAAGACCAGCTTTCAAATAAATAGAAGAAATAGATACAAAAAGAATAATCAAATTCGGTTCATCCAGTTAAAAGTTCTAAGGTCACAAGCAAAAAAAATATAGTCGAATTGACAACCTCCTCCTTTTACAGAAGTCTGTTAAATGAAGTGAAACAAAATCTGAAAAATATAACTATTAAATATTTTAAAATAATAAAATTGAAACCCTTGCTGATTCTTGCTCAAAGTCTTGAAAGCGCTTTTATATCGTCGAACGATCGATAAAGGTACCACCGGCTCAGCAGGCACTTATGCAGAGTGAAACCAGCAATGAACTCAACAATCGCTATTTTCAATATAAGCTTTTTTTAGCTTGACGTTGTATCCATATGTATGTATAGGATACGGGAACCTAGTATTAAGTCGCTTCATTCCCAACTTTCCGCCACTACGTGTTAAGTAGCAAAACTCAATATTACTCTTTGTTTTATTATCAAAGCGAGAAATTGAACCTACAATTCTACAAGCATTCTATAAGTCTACAAGCAGGCGCTGTGCCACGGTTCTGCTACATATTCTGCTATGATGTTCACCTGACGTCATTTAGGTGACTTAAAATACATTACCAGTTAGATGGCAGACCTCAACACAGCACTTTGTTTATGAAAGCGATGACTGGGGGGGAAATTATCTCTATAGGAGGAAATCGAAATAAGTACTATATTATTTTAATATACTCTTAAGCTGGTGGTGATGTGAAAAGTTTATTGAAGTCAACATACCTCTAAATTTTGATTTATAAACTAGCATAAAGTACAATACTAACAATAATGCACAAACCAAAATAACATAAAAAAATATCTTTAAATTAAATACGTATGGTAATTAAAATATATGCTTGTACATAAAATATATTAAGCTTATCTAAGATGAAATCAAAAATGTATACAATTATAATTTAAAAACATTATAGTTCCATAATATTATTATTATTATGATTATATGTTATATCTGTAAATTTCCGTCAAAGTTGAAATAATTTTATTCAAATATATAGCATATTTAGAAATCTGCAACGATCGTTACAATGGTCTTATTTTTATACATTGTGAAAAAATGCACCAATAACAATAATGTGGAAGTGTAAAATGGAAAACTGTAAGTATATAAATCTTATAGACTCCAACTTTGCCTCGTCCGTGGAGGCCAGGGTTCCACTCTCCCCTTATCTTATGTGCACTGTACGCTAGGGGCAGGCCTCATTTAGTATAAGGTAGTTATGCCAATGGATATCCATTTGGCTGTGTGCGGCTATCACCACTCTGTACACTATCACTGTTATCACTTAAGATCCGAACGACACCAGAAGGCGGCTCAAGCACTTGGTGCATAGTATCATTTATGGAACATCTATATTAATCCTGAGAAGAACAATGACATTGTTTTATCTCATGTTAAACTCGAAACGGTAGATTCACACATCAGGAGACCTTTTTGAAATGGTCTCTTTATTCTCAGTAGACTTTACCCACACACACTTTTTTACACACACTTTAAATGTTACTTAGAAATAAGCAAGCACTTTACAAATATTGTTTTAGACCATTCTCTTACTCTTATGTAGCGTTAGCGCTCACCAAGACTTTTCTTAGGTTAGTTTAAGCAGTCCCCAGTGTGTTTTCATGTTGTAGCTGCATTGCTTAGAACCTTAGGGAACCCCACATCCCAATCGATAGCTGCAAGCCTAGGTAGTGCTTGGAATTTCTCTATCTACAGAGTATCATATTACCAACGTTGCCACATATCCCGATTTTAGCGGGACGTCCCGATTTTAGCCCAAAAATTAAATGTCCCGCTCGGTACTAACATAGTCCCACTTTTCACGGATCATTGCACGTACTGTGAGATTTTTTTTGGTTACTTTAAGATTTTAATAAATTACTTATAATTTCATAGAAATACATATAAATGTATTCGTAAGTTACGTATGCCATCAAAAACATCCTGTAAAAAAACCCAAGTCTCGCAGCTCAGTCTTTCTACCGTAAAAAGTTGTGAGATCCATGTAATACCAAGTCGGTTAATCTATTTAGTCTCTACTTAAAGGACCTTCTGTCTTAAGTTATTACAGTAGCTATTATCATGCCAATATTAAAAATATTTTACGTTTTAAACAAATAGATCGACTTGGACATCGCAAATATATAATAAATTAATGGCAATATAACGTAGGTTTAACTTTTTTGTAAATTAATCAAAGAAAAAAAACCCTTATTATATTTCATAATGACGTCACTGTTCGTCATAAGTGCTTTATATTCGATAGTGAGTAGGTTCTTCAAACGATTTATTTATAATCATTTTAATAGTTGGGTATTTCACGATATAAGAAAAAACAAAAGACAATCAGTTCATTACCTTAACAAAATTTAGTGGTTAAGGTCAGCGTTGAGCCTCGCCACTCACTAAGCAATGTCTCGAATCCGGGAAACAAAGCGCAAGCGAAAACAGAGAGTGGAGTTTTTAACACTAGTTTTTGTAGCAAAAAATGAGATACTCATCTTAAATAATAACTAAGCGTAAGCCAATTCTAATATTTTTATTTCTTTAAAAAAATATATTTTCTGTTATTATTATTATTATATAATTAAATATTAAATATTTTCTGTTCTAAAGCGGAGAATGGAGTGCCTTTGTCACAGATATATTGTTAAATAATTATGTATAGCAACATCGCTGCCGTAGATTAAGTTTGATTTTATTAAAACAACGCATGACAACACAGCCTTGACACTAGGCTCTCTTTATCTATTCTGTTCTGAAGAAAAAAAATATCTATACAAAATATGAACATCTTTAAAGTGTAAAAGAGTGGGAAAATACAAATATAAATATTTTTTTATGTTGTTTTGAAACAGTATAGATTTATTATTCGTCCCTGACATTAAATTGCTGATCGGATATTATTGAAATTCTGATGACTGTACTCTTACAAGTCCAAGGCCAATCGCTCTGTCATCGTATATGGAGAAATGAATACAATTAAATACGCTCAAAGGCTTATATCGTAGAAATACATTCATAATATATACAAGAATATTTTTTACTAAGAAACAGTTTGTGCGTCACAAGGCTGGTTTTTATGCAAATTGTTTGCAAATCTTTTCCATTTCTTATATTATTTAATATTATCCTGTCTTTTTCAATGGAAATAAAAATTCTGGTTACTATTTTTTATTTGAATATGTTGAATATGGTTGGCCCTAGTGTCGTCACCGAGCATTGTGGGAAGCTGAGCAATAAGAGCTCTGGCCTTGGCTTGGATTTGAAATTAAAGTCTAATGTAGTTCCTATAACAGTGTTGGAAGCAATAAGAATAATTTCCAAAAAATCGAAAAAAAATATAGGTTTTATAGTCCACGCAAACAGTATTGAGCTACAACTCCTATTAAGTAACACTTGATCCACCCGCATATAATTTTACGCTTAAAAAAATATTTGATTTAATCTGATATAATACAGTAATCCATCATTGAACGACAAGGTAGACTATCTTTTCGCCTTTTTTACGATAGGCAGAAAAACCTTAGTATCAAGACAATATGTTTTCCCACTTCCCAATTATTTTATTGGCATAGTTGATGGGAGCAAGCCACAGCGACGATGTCTATCCGAGTCGACAAAAATATTTTTTCAATAAAAAAATTCTAATTAAAACCAAAGTAGGAACTATGACGTTATACTAATGTATAATACTTTCATAAATTTCTGTGCATCTTCTTAACAATTTAACAGCCTTAAATTTCAATAAATGATATTAGTCAACAGTAGACTAGTTGCCTAACAACAAACCTTCTGTCTATATAAAAAATACTATTCTATTCTAGTTAAAGTCGATTTACGTAACACTTTGTCAGTGCCAGGTTAAAGGGCATTTTATTGTAGAGTTTTGTTTAATTCAGACCAAGAGGATAATTTGTGTTCTGGCTTCTTTGTGGGAATTTCTGGAGACTCCTAGAACAATTGACGTCAGGGGAATACTATTAGAATTCGGTAATGATTTGATCTTGAAATCTTGGGATTTGTGTGCTTCGATATTTGCTAATTTTCCATGAATTTTTTTAGGGTAACTTGTTGTAATGTAATAATGTATTAGGTTCACGTTGTATTCTACATACAGTTTCTTTCTCGTTCTCTTCAAGGTGTATTAGCTTTACTTCCCAAATCGCTCTCTTGAAAATTATCATTTTTTCTCTTTCGATACCTGTGCACCATAAATAACTAGGTCGTCCTATTTATCGTACCATTTTTAAATATAATTACATATGGTATAAATGATTCATTTATTATATTTTTCTAAAAACTTTATTGTTCTTAATTTCATAATAATATTCTTGATTCAAACATACATAATAATTTTAATTTTCTAATAGTTTAAGCCAGTAAACAGTGGAGATTTCCTAGAGTGGTGATTGAATTTGTAATCATCACGTTAACAGTTGCTGTCTTCTGTGCCACGATAGTCTCATAAATACAATAGTTTAACTGGTCCGCAAATTCGTTTGCGTTCGATATTTTTTTTCGATATTCTGTGTTTTAATAAATTTAATTTAATTTGTTTTTAATTAATCTAACTGATATTAGCTAGATTTCTTTAAGATCTTTGTGCATTTACATAATGTAAGATTAAGTAATTAATGTATACAAAAAACCTGAAAATAAGGAAATAATATACAGAGATTATAATAAATTAAATTAATGTTATTACAAGCAAAAATCTCATGTTTCGTATGTTTGTTTGAATTAAATAAAAATTGTACTAAATAATGTTACGAGCACATTGTTTGGCACAGTAAAAATAATGGCTATAAGTTCCAGATGGAACCATGGATTCCAGATGGTTGAATGAAGATTCGAAGTCATTTGATTTGGCGTAGGTTAGGGTAGTAGACAGAGATCGGAGTGTCTTAACCCTAGGTTGTATCTTGACACTATACCTATCCACTCTACTGTTTAGTGAACTCTAGGAGAGCTCAGTCAAAAGGTACCATTGTGTAAAGGCGCTCCTGAAGCCGTATCATCGACTAGGTGTGAAACTCTATTTTAACTAACACAAAGAATAGAGAAAAGATAAAGGATAGCAATAAGATTACATGTCAAATACAAAAATGGCAATTTCTGGACTTTATAAGAGACGCCTCAGTTTTAAAGACTTTTTAAAAACGTAAAAACGATTTTTTTTATTTTTTATGTTATATTCCTATAATAAAATAATTATTATTTTGATTGTTTTATGTAAAATAACTTATACAAATATAATAAAACGGAAGAGTTTGTTTGTTTTTTTCCTTGTTACAACGCTAAGATCTCTGAAACTACTGGTCGTATTTTTTTTTGTTTTGTATGAAAGCTACATTCCTTAGAAGGACTATAGACTATATATCATTATGACTTAATTCTTAGTAAGTCTTAAATAATTAAGCCTTACTAAAAATTAAACCGTAATAAATAAATTTAATTTTTAAATAACAATAATTCCGGACCCCATCGTATAATATAACCATAATAGTATTAATTTAACCGCGTGCGCTCCAGAAAAAGTTGAATATAATTATGTAAGTACATTGTACTACAAAAACATTAATTTTCGTTAGTTCTAGTATTGAAACTTACAACGAAAATCAAGAAAATCTTACGATGATAAACTTTGGCTTTTATATAATTTGGACGTATACTTTTCGGGAAAATGTATCTAACATTAAAAAAAAATATCACTTTGTTTACGGTCTAGGCTCCAGTTCTGCAGGTTACGTCCTTGCCGCTGATGACATCCTCTCAAGCAGCTACGTAGTGCTTGCATTTTCTGAAAGTTATGATAAATGATTGAATGTATAAATTAATGTATACAAATGTGGCATATTAAAAGAATTCTAGCTAGTATGCGGGCGAAGCCGCGAGTGGGCCGCAAAAAATTGCGCACTCAAATTTATAATACAAATTAATAAAATATTACAAGGAAAAACTAGCCGATTTATCATTTTTATGTTAGCTTGTTCCATAACAATTTTAACAACACAAATGTTATGTTCAACTCCTATAGAATATGTTAGATATAATGTAATCTTAATCACATGCGCCTTAACTGCGCGAGACTACCCAGTATATTTTTATATATATTTTTGTATGTACGTAAATGGCCACCACAGCTGATTGCCTACAATGCTATTGCGGGGTAAAGCATGAAACTAATTATTAATATATTTTTTTATTTTATTTTATGTGTATTTGCGTGACTTTTTTATATAAATTATTAAAAAAAATCACGCAAATACACAATTTTTTTTATATACATATATATTTTTTTTAATATTTCTTATAATTTTTTTTTATATAAAATAGAGATCGTTTCAATAATTACAAAAGGTAACCTATATACAAATCACACCTTGACGTTTGCACATGGGTATATCAGATAAAAAATCTATATACTTTTTTTGTAATAATTACTTGTTATTTAAGCGCTTCGAATAAGTATATGGCCCGTGCTTTTTATTAGAATGACTTATTTGAATTACAAATTTAATTTAATTTCTATATTATATATAAACCATACAAAAGTGCGTGCAATATTTTGGTTATTTCATTTTTGCAACTTCACAGTTTTTCCTGCATGTTGCAGAGAAGGCCAATTGAACCTAGTATTAAGACACTCTGTTTCTCATTTTCCACTCAAATTTCGAGATTTTATATGTTGAATGGCGGAATTGAGCGCCGCGGTCTTTGTTTTTTATCAGAATAAGGAAATTTGAATAAATTACAGCCCCAAGTGAATCTCGAATATACTACTGCCACGTTTACAGTCAGACGCTGCGGTGTCACGACGACATCTCACTATATATAAATAATTTAGCTTATTATTGTTTTTTATCGATCTAATCAACCAAAATATGTATATATGAAAATCTTGTATTAATTAAGAGATTGAAACACAATGAACCCTATTAATAATACTGGGCATAAAAAGCTGAAATTTGATATATCGGTTCCTTGGAATGCGAGGGTATACGAAGCTGTATCTTTAGATTGTATTTGTTAAAATTTATATATTAACTTTGACATTGAGAGAAGATTTTGTTGAAGTGGCAGTAGAGCGAATGCCCGTTGTGGCAGAAAAGTTGTCGAGTGGCGGCCACAAACTGACGTCCAGTAGTAGTCCAGGTGTCTTCAATCCGGTCAAGGTGATCGGAAAAAGCTGAAGCAAGCATAGAATCGATCATCTGGAAGTCCTTGGGGGAGGCCCTCACCCAGCACGCTTCCTGATGATGATAATGATTATGAGAAAAAAAATACAGTTACCGCAGATGAACTTGCGAATCGTTAAGATATACATACATATAATACATATAAAGACATACTTATATTAAAAAAATAACAAAAAAACTGACTTCAGTCTTTTAAAACAGCAAACTAAAAAATATATATAATAAATAAAATAAAATGAACTTAAAATAACGTATTTTAATTTTATTAAACAAAAAAAAATAAAATAAATAAATTATAATTATGAAGTCGTTGTCAAGCTAATGCTACAATAAGCTTACTACAATATCAAATTACTAAATTCCTTTATTTATAAAATGCATCTCTAGATCTATTTCAAAAGAGACTAAAATGATTGCATAAATTCTTGGGCTCAGAATGTAAAGAGACTAAAATGGTATGATTTAATAGACTCTCTAGGTAAAAGTGAGATTAAGTTCCCAGCACAATCAACTTCTATAAAGTAGGTGAGAAAATATCAAACAATATATAAAAAACAAACTCAAAACGCATCGAAACGAACGAAATGAGTGAAGCCGTGAACAGGAAAAACGCAAAAATCATTAGACAAGGTGTCAATGTCAATCAGGTCACATCTGTCATTTAAAATATGATTGATCTTAAACGATTCGAATGGATTTCTTTTTATTTTTTTGTTATATTAATTAATTTATATTTTTTTTTATTTAAATACTGTAATTATAATAACTAAAAATACTTAGACTTAATTAAAATTAATAAATATTTTGTTTTCGTGTAATAGTGTAAGTGATTAAAGATCTAAAATTATTTTTCTTATTTACCTCCGCTTCCAGATTGTCACTTGAGCTGATTTTGGTATTCTAAAATGGAAAAAAAAAACAATTTTTTCTCTCTTTATCTTAACATTTGGGCCCAAAATTTTCCGTCGCCTTTGAGAGCGATTCATAAATATGAGCCTATAGCCTATATATTACGATTTTAAGTAAACCTAGTAGTGGTCGAACTTAAAAGGATGCTTCTCGAATGATTAGGTAGTGGTTCTTCTCCTTCAATCTCAATTAGGTACTATTTTTGTACGAACTGAAAATTTTGGCGTATTGAACAGGATATGAAATATAAAATATAGTCGAATTGATAATTTTCTCTTTTTATTTAAAAAAGGAAAAAATCTTAAATGTTAATACACTCTGTTTTCCACATTCTGCTTTTTTTGATCTCTTGGGTTGCAGGTAGCGTAGTCTGATATTATGTTTTGGCTAATCATTTCGGTTCTCTACTTCAACCTGAAAATAATATCAAACATTTAGGTCTACGGTTCCTTAGATCATAAAAAAATCCAATTACATATCACAACCAATAGGGTATAACTTACCGTGGACCTACAGTTATGAATAATCCAGATACAACTGCTACAAACTTATAATTGTAGTTCATTTCATACAAAATGAGTACATACGCATCCATACATAAGTTTGACAACTTTTATAAGTTATATTTTTCGCTGACCAACAATATCATATAATATTTAGTTATTTTCTATCATAAAAGCAAAAAATACTGTTACCAAATTATTTTTTCCCCGATTTTTTACGATAATAGAACTAATATATTTTATTTTACTCAAGGCGACAAAAGACCTTTCTAAAAATAAACATTTATCAAATACAATTTCCCGAAGAATTCAGCGGAAAGTGGGGAATGGAAATATCATAATGGGAAACGGAATATACACAAAGTTCCCAGGTTTTCTCTCCTTACACTCCTATTTAATGCGGGAAATATGTGAAACAATACACACTCAGAGACAGAATCTCTCTGGATACAACATCCCCCACATAGCAATGTAAGCAGAGGGAACCTGGAAACCTAGTGCATACTCCGTTGTCCATTATTACATTTCCGTTCCCCGGTTTCCGTTGAATTCTTCAAAGCATTGCGTTCATGTGTAAAAAATTGGTTGGAAAGTGGGGAATGGAGTGATTTAGTACTAAGTTCTCTCAACTTACCCTGTTATAAGCAGGATACGGCGTGAAAGAAAAAGAAAACAAATTTTTATTGTTATCTCTAACAATAAATATTTTAATATATAATATAAACATTTTAATAATCTAATAATAGATTTTTTGGATGACTTTGACATTTATGTCTAACTGTATAAAAGTTGTCCAAAATAAACTTGAGTTACAAAAAAAATCCAACTGCTCATATAAATAAGAATCGGTAGCGGCAACCGCAACCGATCATACAGTGTCGTGTGTTGCTTCACAACGCACACTTTAAAAAACTATTTTGAATAACAATATAATTATTTCATATTTTTTTTTAAAAAATCCTAAAAGTTATGTGTTAAAATAAAAGTGCTAGTGAATAATAAAAAAAAATTGAAAACTACTAAATTTTAAATTTAAACAAAAGGTATGTTAAAGTGTTCATATTACTGTAGTTTTAAAATTAAATTAATATTACAATAAAAGTTTTAAAATTAATGATTATTAAATTATTGTAACTTCTTGCTCTTATTCAACATACCCATATGTATACAACACATAGTTTCATCATATATTATAAAATTTGCTACGGTCCCTTCGCCCGTTATTCTAAGAATCTAGTCATATTTCTTTTCGAAATCACACAATCTCGACGTATACGAACGAGCAATTTAATAGTCATTTTCAACGATTTGCCATTTCTGTATGAAAGAAATAAAATAAATATATAAGTGCATAAGTCAAATAAGAAACGTTGTAATTATGTTTTATTGTGTAATATAAAGTATAGTTAAATTTATTACTATTGGCTACTACAGTAATTTAATTACATGGCTGACTATCGTTAAGTCGAAGTTCGATTTCACAGTTGGGTAAAAATATATACTTAGGTGTTACGAAAATATCGGCAACTAATCTTTTAACAATAAAGGAAGGAATGTAAAGTGTTTTTAAATGTATGTATGTAGGTATGTATTTGAAGTATTATTTTTTTTCAAGAAATTTATATTTATTCGGCGTCATTTAAAGGGTGTCAAGTTATATCACTTTGTTTTTTTTTATAATTTGTGAAATGTATTATTTTAAACTCACGATAGAAGATATTTTCGGGTTTTCTATTAATATAATATTTTCTTTATTTTATTTTTTTTTATTATAAAAATATACAAAAATCAATATTCTAGTTAAATCATAATCAATATTAATATTACTTTAAAGTAAATTAAGTAACATCAATACAATCTCTCAAATCTCACGTATCTGATTATAAGGAACGTGCGCTAACACTTAATTTTTAATACGTATCTATATAAATTATTACAAACAATATATTTTTATCTTCACTTATCTTTAGTGTTTTGCAAAGAAATAATATAGTGACTGATCACTTTCGAGACACTGCATTTATCTTGCGCCCGATCGGGAATCGAATCCACAACCTTCACGTTGTATTTCATTATAACATACAAAACGCAATATGATATATGTATAGACCAGTAGTTATGTCTAATAGAGAAGCTACAAATATGCTAACCTGATAAGCGCGAGTCGGAGGTACCCACCAAGGGTTTCGTACAAGAATTGGAGGTCTCGAGCGTTTTCTGAATTTCAAGCTTAGCTTAGCCAGAGCCCTTTCATTCGATCCCTTACTTAAAATAGCGGCTTTAATACCAAATTATGGCTTAATACAAAAATCCAAAAAAATAATAGCCTTAAAAAAGGGCTATTATATTTTAGCATTTAACCATAATTGTATAAATATCTGAGTTTTGTCTAACCGGAAGTCCCTATTAATTTTGATTCCATTTATAGTGTTGAAATACGCGTTTTTTACTATTTAAGGTTATAATTTTTTTTTTGATTCAACCATAAATGTATAATTTTCAGATTTTTTCCCGGAATTAGTACTACCTGTCGATCTGTCTAGCTGTCAAATTTAATAATTCTGCGTTAACCGGAAGTACCCTATTAATTCTGAGTCCTTTTATAGTTTCGAAATACGCGTTTTTTGCTATATAAACGGTGTCTTTTAAGTAAATGTTGAAATATATTTTTTTCATGGGGCCTTAGATCTAGATCAAACCATATACCTAACCTAAGTTCGGCGTTCCTGAGATAAAGGCTCTTTACAGACAGACAGACGGACAACAAAGTGATCTTATAAGCATTCTTTGTTTACTTAAAAGTTACGAAACCCTAAAAACAATCAATCTAAAAAACATTACCAGCTATTAACGAGTTTCAATCTTTTTTTAATTATTCATAAAAAATACATATATATTTTTATTTTCAACTTAATTTATTTTTTATATATACAATATTAAGTTTCTTCCTAGACTACTACTTTCCCAGGTAGCCAAAGTAGCTCATAGTCCAACATTTGACCTCCCTTTTTTATTATTTGCTAGTTTTGTATCATTTTCTTATTTTTATCATTTCCTTCAATATTTTATATGCATACTTTTGTCTGTAATGTCCTTATAATAAAGTACTTACTTACTATTTTACTAATACAGACTGAAAGCGGACAACGGAGTGTCTTAATACCAGATTATAAACGCATAAAAAAAAATATGTATGAAAAAATATTAAATAATATTTTTTCATACATATTTTTTTTCTTGCGTTATGTTATATTTCAATAATTACCTTCAAAATTAAAATCAAAAAATTAAATCAGCTTCACGCTGTATCCCGCACACAGTAGGGTAGGCAGAGGGAACTTAGTGTTAAGACACTCCGTTCCCCACTTTCTGCCAAATTCTGGAGGCATTGCGTGTTGAGTGGCAGAACTCAACGCCGCGCTTAACCTCGACACCAGAGCGAAGAAATGGAAATATAAATTTAAGTA
>DWQW01004476.1:0-19753 GCA_018249695.1 Heliconius erato demophoon | reverse complement strand
GTAAAATAGAGAAAAAAGAGAGGGAGTGACAAATAACTCCACTAATAATAAATGACCGTGAAAAACATTTTATTTTCGTATTATTTTATTCAATACATTGACATTAAAAGTCGTTTTAAGAACATGGGTAAGACAAGGTTAGTATGTAATATTATTTATAGATTTGTTTAGTTATCTGTACAAGAGTAATGCCTGCAACTTTCTATTTTCTTCTAAAAGTAGCTCTGCTCTAGTCACCTATTGTAAACAATATATGTTTTTTTTAGAATCGTGCTGTTGTCTGTTCTCTATTTCCCGCAGATTTTCCGAGGCGGAACTCAACGCTGCCTTTTGTTTTGTTACCAGAGGAGTGAGAAAATTAATTTCACCTAGTGAGAATCAAACTCGAAACCGTGGCGTTTACAAAAGAGAAGAATATAGAAGCCATGCCATTGTGTAACGACGGCCTCTACAATTATTGGAAAATAAATAAAAACAGAAAAAATCATATTTGAACCCATGACCTTCTGTTCTTTGTCCCTTACCTTGAGGTATGTGCATCACAGCGGTAGTGGCACCGGCTACCAAGTCCCCAACTAAATCCCTCTTCGTATTGTATCGTGGTAGCCATCGCGCTATTGGCAGGGAATTCAACAGGCATTCTCCGAAACCACAACCTTGTACTGCCCTCTTACATCTGTATGATACTGGAATAAATATTAATTTTAATAACTTAGGCCTAGTTATAGTAAATGTTATAATGCAGGGTAGACAGAGGGAATCTAGTGTTAAGACACTTCGTTCCCCACTTTTCCGAGGCATTGTGTGGTGAGTGGCAGAACTCACGTTAACTAAGTATATTTATAGATAATAATTCTTCTTCCCGAGTGGAAATCGAACGCAGATGTCTCGTTTACAGCCTCACGATGTGCCATTGCGCCACGGCTTGCCTCAGTTTAAAAGTTAAATAAATATTAAATTATGAAAAATATAACTTACATGGTTTCTTTGGGACTTGATAGTCAGCGTCTTTGTTCAGGGCGTCTTGTTGATAAACACGTCGTATGACATTGAACTGTTGACTGGGTCTAGATTGTAACCTTTAACAATTGAAAAGTTAAATTTAATTACAATGTTACATCTTTAGCCTTTTTTTTCGAACGAAGGTAAAATTAAGTTATGGAGGATAAAAGGGCGGTATCGATTTGCGCAACATAATAATTAAAAATTAAAATATACCTATTTTATTTAACTTTACTTTAAATTTAGTTTTAAGTTTCTTTTAGCTTACGCATAAGGGAAGGCAGAGGGAATCTTATCTCAGAAACGGCTTAACCGATTTAAATACAGTTCATTTTTAGACCTTAACATTTAGTGTTTGTTTTATTTAAATCAGTTCATGAATAAAAAAAGTATTTTGTTTTTAAATTGGCCCAAACTTTAGTTTCCAATGAACCTATGGATAATGTCTTTAAAATGGTAATATTATTAAAATACGAAAGTAATACTGATTATTAATAAACAAATATTTCTCTAGTGAGCGAAGCCGCGGGCGGGTCGTTAGTATAATAATAAAAAGAAAATTCTATTGTAGTATAATACTTCTTTGTTCTTAAATCGCGACAGTTTATTCATTAATAGATCTATTAATATCGTAAATGTCAAAGACCTTACAGTATTGGTTGATAAACTAACGGACTCAGGCTAATTAAAATATCTCTTGATAAGAGCTGCCTATTGGGATAACTCTGAAATTTTTTGAATCTTAGGAATTAAATAAAATTACTGTAAAATTGTATTCACGGAAATTTTGCGGTGTTGAGTTCCATCACTCAACACTCAATGCCTCCACAATACGGCGGAAAGTAAGGAATGAAGTGTCTTAACACTAGGTTCCCTCTGCCTACCCTGCCGTGTGAGGGATATGGCGTCGAGCTGATTTATTTATTTTAAAGTAATTTTGTTATAGTTTTAGATATCGAACCTTCAACCACCGTGCGTACGTAATGTCTCGCCATTCATTTGCCATGTTAAATTACTGTAGTTGTAAAATGTATGGCTACACTCATTTACTTCTCATTTTTTAAATGTGTTAAAAAATACCAATGTATATTGTGACGTGATGATATGCCATTTTGTGACATATTCTTAACTTTATCTTTTTAAAAAAAATCAGCTTCACGCTGTATCCCGCACATAGCAGAGTAGGCAGAGAGAACCTAGTGTTAAAACACTCCGTTCCCCACTTTCTGCCGAATTCTGGAGGCATTGCATGTTGAGTGGCAGAACTCAACGCCGCGCTTACGCCTCGACACCAGAGTGAAATATAAATGTAAGTTAAAATTTCATCTCCTCGAGTGGGGATCGAACCCACAATCAGTCAGTTTTACAGTCACACTTCGTGCCGCTGCGCCACGACTGACCTGGTGACGTGATAATTTGTGACATATTCTTAACTTTAATCTTTCTTTATTTTTCTTTCTTTTATCTTTTAAAAATGTTGATAAATATTTCTAGCATGAAGACAATTTCATCATGTCATCGTGATGCAGTCCGGCGCGCTAGAAATGCCACAGTTGTGTCTTTTTTATGCAAAATATTTTTTCGTGATATTATTTTTAAATATATATTTTATTCTCAGCTACACGTTATAGTATTAAGACACTTCCGTTCCTCTCTTTCTGCTGAATTCTCGAGACATTGAGCGTTGATTGGTGGTACTCAATACCGCTTTGCTTAGTTACCGGACCGAGGAAATGAAAATATTAAATATTTCATTCCCCCGAGCGTAAATCGAACCCACAAACGCCGCGTTACAGTCACGTCCATACCCCTGCGCTACTTAGGCCTGTTTTAGGCAATATTTTAATACTTACCTTAAATTTCGTGAGACACTAGATGTGCTACCCAACACGCCAAATTGTAGAAAATCTCTCGCAATGACGCTATCTACGGGTTTTAATGCGGGAGTTACATGATATAGATACTTAACCTTACTTAACAAGTATAATTTTACGGTATATGGTGATAGGGAGTTCAAAATGACAACAAAGACTTATTATGTCGCTTCTAACTGAATTCCACGGCTGTTACTTATATAATAAGTAAAAAAAATATTAAAATCTAAAAATCCTCATGAAATGTAGCAGTCATACGTACTTTAGATGACTGTGCAATATTATAATATCAACGAGCTGGTGTGATAATGGAGCCAGGACCTGAATATCAGAACTCATAAAGCATACTAGCAACCATTCTATAACACTTTGTATAGAAAAGCGTTTTTTTTTATAATAAATAAATTTATTATTATTTATATAGCTGTATCACTTTGGCTCAAAAATGTATGTAGGTACATAAAGATAATGTTACAATATCAATGGTACACGCGGTTCATACACTATAATCACATGGGCAGTACATGGAAGTGTGAACGAAAATACATATCTCTAAAGATTGTAGAGGTCCTCTACAGAGAGGTTAGAGGGTAATTTTGTTATTTATTTGCACCCAATTAATAAATTGACGAATGGGAAGTCGATAACGGAGTGTCTTGACACTCGCAAAATGCAAGAAATTTAGGGTTTAATAATTTTTATCCGACTACGGCGAAGCCCAAAAGGAGGGTTATGTTTTTAGCGCGTATGTTTGTATATTAGTTCCTTTGTTCCCTTGTAACTTTGCCTAATACAGTGAACCGATTTTGATAAATGATACGTCGTTGGATTCGATTTGATAGCGCGAATTTTACTGAATACATATTTCTTTGTTTTATTCAACTTCACGCTGTAACCCGCAGGGTAGGCAGACAGAGCCTAGTATTAAGTCAGTTTTGTAATGTCAGTAAGATATTTAGCGACGTTTGCTACTTTGGCCTAAAATACACATTGGGTGGCGGCAATATTTTTTTAACCATAAGCAAATAACATAATTTTAAGTACAAACGCGTTCGTATTAGATTCGAACCCATAACTATTGCATAGGCTTTCGTCTATATCTATTATTTTTCTTACTACATATCTATGAGATACTTAACAATAATAAGAAATTCTATACCAATCCTCGTCACTATCCGAATCCTGCTGTAATAGTGGCACATCTTCGCCTTCAGCATTAGTTCGTCTAATAAAATCCTTTTCAAAAAACAATAATGTCTTTTTCATACGCATTTTATAGAAAATACATATAATTTAATATAAATCTTATTTTTTATTATTATTTTTAATTTGTTATCACAGCAAACACAACACTATCCATCTTCCTTTACTAAACTTCTAATAAAAAAAATATATAATATTGTACAAATTATTTCTTCACTTATCACTAACGCGTTGATATATCAAAAATTAATTGATTTTTAATACTTTTAAACAAAATTTTCAACGTCAAAGCCAATGATGGCTGATATTATTACTGGGACAAGCAGAATAAATTGATAGTAAGATGTAACGGATGAATAAACAACAATTGTTACTCAGATTTGCGTAAAAAGTAAAAAAAAATATTGCTTCTCTTGCATTTGATTTTGTCTATTTTTAAATAGGAGAATTGGCAAAGAGTTTCTTCATTAGATATCAATGTCGCGTATTAGTTCTATAGAAATTAGTAAAAATTTTAAAGAGATCTTTTTAATTTGTGCATAAGTAATTTAAAAATTCTTAATTCTTAAATTAAACAATCTTGAAATAAGCCTAACACAACCTATTCATTAATAATTCTGTTTTTGTGACTATCCTTTATCTAAGAAAGTGGTGCATTTCGTGCAATAATTGACCAGGTAAACAAAAAAATCTAATATAGAGATTTTACGAAATGAGAATAGACGCTGCAACCATTACAGAATAGACACTACATACTAATCAGTATGGAGGTATTAGTATTTGTGATATTAATACAATATTAAATACTAGCATCCACTATGTAAAAAGAACTAAGAAAGAAACCACTAAATACGTACGAAAACCACTAGTAGTAAACAAAAAAGATGTAACGGACAGACAAAATATAATTTATTCGTATATAGTGCCAATAGTTGAGCACCACTCCTTATCAGAATAATTATTCCATTATATTCTTATCAAAATTATAGCAACTGGTCCAGTAACCTCAACCGTCATTATGGAGATTTTGATAATGCTATCTGTAAAATAAAAATAAAAATCAGCTTCACGCTGTATCCCGCGTGCAGCAGGGTAGACATAGGCAACCTAGTGTTAAGAAACTCCGTTCTCCACTATCCGCCGAATTTTTCGAGGCATTGTGTGTTGAGAGGCGGGACTGTGGCCTTGGTGTTAGAGAGAAGAAATGAAATTTTAAATAAACAATAATCCCTCGAGCGGAGATCGAACCTACAACCATGGCGTTACAGGCACTTCTTTGTGGCCCTGCGCTACGACGGCCTCTATCAATATTAATATATTTAGGTATATAATATTTTTCCTAATTAATAGGTGCTTTCAGTTACAAAGTTTAAGGAAACTCAAAAAAGATTATGACATCCCAGATCGTTTGGTCTAAAGAACACCACACCGCACAATTGGCTAAATGTTGTCCAAAGTTATAAGAATTAATAGATAGATATAGAAAGATTAGATATAGATATGATAGATAGTTTGTTGTAAGAAAAAACACGCGGTTTGTACTAAACTATACTACACCGTTGCCTAAATATCGACCAAAGGAATAAGAATAAGCAGATAGATATAGATAAGATAAATATTGGTAAGATAGATATAGAATCAATAGATATAGATAAGAAAGATGGTTTGTTGTAAAGAATAACACACAGATTGTCTATTTAACGATCACAGGTTGGTTAAATCTTGTCCAAAGGAATATAGGAATAAGGAATATAGGAATAAGCTATTTTTTTTAGGTTCATGCTGTATTCCGAATATAGCATTGTATGCAGAGTGAACCTAGGGTTAACATTCCATTCCCCAATTCCACCTAATCTTCTAGACAAAATAATATCTTCTAAAATAATATTAGATTTATGATGAGTATTTTTTTAGATAATTGTGATTAGGATTTGCACATGTTGCTCGGTGAAAATTTTGACATCCAGGAGTTCTGGAAATCCTGGAATGTTCTGGGACATTTCGCCAGCAATAGAACAATATATATATATAGAATAATATCTGTTCTCTGTCACAGCGCTCAATAATATTGCAGAATCATAGGTAAAATCGAGAGAAAAATAACATTATGGTGTAGTAGTACGCTGGGTTGATATGTAAATTACATAATATAAATGTGTAATGAGACCGGCGTTGCGCAGAGAGCTGTAACTGTAAAAGCCATGGTTGTGGATTCGGGTCTCACTCAGGGGGAATTAATTATTTTGGTCTGTTTCGAAAATTGGACCAGAAGCAGGTAACGGATTTTTCTACGTGTGGATTCTATAACGTCAAGCTAAAAAAGATTATCTTTTTAAAAAAATAAATAAATCACCTTCACACTGCATCCCGCAAAACAGCAGGGTAGGCATAGGGTACCTAGAGTTAAGACACTCCGTTCTCCACTTTCTGCCGAGTTCTGCAGGCATTGCGTGTTGAGTGGCACACCAGAGCGAAGAAATGAAAATATAAATTTAAAAATATTCCATCTCCTCGAGTGGGGATCGAACTCACAACTAGTCGGTATTACAGTCACACTTTCTGCCTCTGCGCCACGACTGATTTTGATTCTTTTTCAATATATCATTTAATTTATATATTTTATATGGTCTTCTATTATACATGTATATACATATATATACATATACATATATACATATATATATTAAATAAATCTTAATTAAATAAATTATTAATATTATATTAAATAACTGCAGGCCGTTATTTAGTACTAAATAGTGGATGGCCATGAAATTTAGTTCTCATCCTAATCTCAATAGTTATCTTTTAAAAGTAGATATAATTTCGCTACGTCAATACTCATTAAAATATACTTTGCTAACTTACGAAGCATTTAATACGTTTTTTTTTCAATCTTTATGAATTATGATTATTGCCAACGACGTCAAGGATTATTTAAATCTATCTTATATATAGTCATATTTTCGCTTGTTATACATATAAACTAAATAGGAAGGGCAGTCGTGGCGCAGCGGCACAAAGTGTGGCTGTACACGCGACTGGTTGTGGGTTCGATGCCCACTCGAAGATATGAATATTTATTTAAGTTTATATTTCCATTTCTTCAGTCTAGAGTCGAGGCTAAACGCGGCGTTGAGTTCCGCCATTCAACACACAATGCCTCTATAATTCGGCGGAAAGTGGACAATGGAGTGTGTGCGGGATACAGTGTGAAGCTGATTTACCTAAATAGGATTTAACTAAATAGGAGGCCTGTCTTGGTCCAGTGGTAGACCGTGTGACCGATTTGCAATCTTATTATTTCCTTGAGGGCAAGTATTCGGTAATATCGTGAGGATTTGAACTCGCTTTCACTGTACCCATCAGTATTCTATTACTGCTGCTATCCCTTTAACATATAAATGCAGGCTAACGTAATACTAAAGTTACCGATACTATTGTAAGTATGAAAAAATTGCAAGAATTGTTGTTAAAACAAATTAAAATCGTTATATATTTAAAATTAATAATTAGTTAAAATGATTAGTCTAACAACCATTTTTAAATATTCAGCTTCACGCTGTATCTCGCTCGCAGCAGAGTAGGCAGAGGGAACCTAATGTTGAGACACTCTGTTCCCCACTTTCCGCCGAAGTCTGGAGGCATTGCGTGATGAGAGGCGGAATTCAACGCGCTTTTGCCTCGATATTAATTATCCTATCCACGATACCTTAATTGAAGTAGTTTATCGTTTTGTTTTATTTAAACAATATTGCTATTTGATGTCAATATGACGATTTTTTAAGACTGCTGTCTTTCTTTCTGTCTTAAGGTTAAGAAAAGACGTAAGAATCGTCAAAATTGTCCAAGGTTTGATCTCTACATCGCCATATAGGAACAAACATACACACAGACTTATAAACACATTATCCTCCTTTGCGTCGTGCAGGTAAAAAGAACAACTAGCATACGATAAATAAACGATGGTGTCATTTAATAATGTATATATTATGTAAGTAGAATTTCTTTGTGTTTTTAAAAAGAGATCATTAAGTATTTAAGTAGTATTTTAGTTTTCTAAAGACAAAGAACTAAAAGTGTAGAGCGAGATATTACTCAGTAACATAAAGATAAGAAACGGAACGTCACTAAAGGAAAATGAATAAAATATAGGTATATCGCTATAAATTTAAATATTTGAGATAGTGAATACTCAGATAATTTCAATAGCAGGGTATACAGAGGGAACCTGGGGACGTGTTACACGCCTGCACGTCGTCATCACAACAGAAGGAATCTAGTGTTAAGACACTCCGTTCCGCCATTTCCGCTGAAATATGGAAGCATCTCTTGTTGAGTGGCAGAACTCAACGACGCGTTTTACCTTGACATCAGAACGAAGAAATGAAATTATAAATTTAAACAAATATTTAATGTGAAAAAAATATATATAATAATAACCTAATGTATAGAAACGTTCAGTTTAGTAAAGCTATCTTCAATAAATTCTGAGAAAATAAACTATAACATCAATGGTTGTCACCCCCATAACCCCCTTACTGTAAGGGTTAAATGCAAGAAAAATTGGCGTATCGCTGCTTCGGATCAAAAGCCAATACAATCATATTTAAAATAATACATTAGAAGACAGTGCAGTATTCTTGACTCAAAAATATGTCCGATAGCTGTATCCCAAAAACTAGAGCTGTTTAAAAATAAGGAAAGCATAAATTTCTATGCAACAAAAAAAGTTTAGTTATAAAAAAAATACTGCATTTTTCAATCTGTCAAATACAAAATCTTTTAAATTCCATCATTCATCCTGCATTTCATTTTGGATTGACTCAAACATATTTAATAAATTTATGATTTATTTTATATTTAACCTTTTAAAGTGTCCGTACAACACGTGTAAAATGATACAAACACTCGACACGATAGTTGATATTGCACTCAACACTTTTAATCTGATTTTATTAGTATATGTGGAGTTTATTTATTTTTTAATTACAGTGAAATATAAATAAATTTTAAATAATGTAATTTAGTGAAGGTGATACAGTAATTACTTGGTTACCTTGTAATTTAACTTTGATTAATACTTTTTTCTTTTTTTTTCAACTTCACGCTGTATCCCGCAGGGTAGTCAGAGAGAGAGCCTAGTGTTGAAGCACTTCGCTCTCCATTTTTTGCCGAATTCATAAATAATTAATGTTTAACATGTACAAGAACATAGAGCGACTTATATAATTAAGTTTTTGCTATTTACTCTACAAATATAAGGAAAAAAAAAGAAGTCAAGTTTAACGTTTATAATGTTGGCAACACTACTTTTTTCTTTACAAACATATAGACACACAAATACTTACCATCCGTTAGGATTTAATTTCTCCTTTTCAGAATCCTTCGCGTCGCTACCGTTTCGCATTTTGATTTATTTATATTTAACTTAAATAGATATATTATATTACACTTCACTTTTTTACACTTAAGTCACAGTATCACAGCATTATCACTTTTTTTCTCTAATAATTTTTTAAATTTTAAGTAACGTAGATTCATGAACAATATTTTTAATTAAGTAACTGGTTTAAAAAACTGGGATAGTTTCAATCTGAAAGTAAAAGATAACTGAGTAAGACTACTTTTTAGATAAAACTAACGGTTTGATGAAAAAATATATATATTTACTAGGTATGGTAGTTTAGTGAAGACTTAAACTCATAATAAAAATACCCTATAATAGTGATGTTCGTCTAATATACTCCGCTAAGAAAGTACACCTTTCAACAATAATTTAAATATTATTACAATTTATATTATGTAAACATTCTATTCTAGTTATGTACTAGTTTAAAAAAACTTTGATTTGTCTCGAAAATATGAATATATAAATTAAAACTAACATTACAAAAAAATATGAGGTCACAAGATATTTCACGACAAAATGATATATTAGTGATGTTCCTTTATACTTCTATCCATAGACATTTTAAAATCGATTAAAAAATACAACTAAAAAAAAAACATACCGAATCAAAATGATAATTTGAACCAAATCACTAAATTCGCCAAATCAAAATTCGATAATCAAACTACAAATAAAGGCTCGTCTTTCCTTAAGCGACGTTGGTTGGGCACTGAGCTAAGGCTGTTTTTTATAAGGATAAATCTTGAAGATAATACGTATATGTAGTGCTTTGGGTTTACTTTATCGAGTGTGAGTGTCGCGAACATGTGACTTTGCGCAACGTTTGGAACAATTCAACATTACACATTGATTTAGAGTTGATTTGTGTTTTTTTTATTATTCATTTGTTAGTACCTTTTTTAGTTGAGGGCAGTCGTCGCGCAGGGGCACAAATTGTGAATGTAAAACCGACTGGTTGTGGGTTCGATCCCCACTCGAGGAGATGAAATATTTACTTAAATTTATATTTTCATTTCTTCGCTCTGGTGTCAAGGCAAAGCGCGGTGTTGAATTCTGCCACTTAACGCGCAATGCCTCCAGAAATCGACAGAAAGTGGGGAACGGAGTGTCTTCCACTAGTTTCCCTCTGCCTACCCTGCATTGTGCGGGATAAAGTGTGAAGCTGATTTAGATTTTTTGTTAGTACCTCAAAAGTACCTTAGGTGTGGTACATAATGTACGAGTATCTATAATAACATATTCTTTACTAAATTATGAAACAAAAACATAATGGACTGCTTATTTTTCTGGTTTCTTATTTAAATAAAGAAATAAATAATGAAGTAAAGAAGACTTAGTGATAAAATATTTTATTTTCTACTATTTAGTGACACCTTGTGTACTTAGTGACAGTTCACACTCACCTTGCTACAAAACAACTGTTTTATTATAATAAGTTGGTTGAAACTTAATTTTATATAATAAATAAATAAATATGCAGTTTAAGCGGGCGAAGCCGCGAGCTAGTTTATAAATAAAATCGACGTAAATGACCTAGGCTTGACATAAGATTAGATATCATATGATCGATAGATAATAAACCTTAAGTAATATATGTCAAGATAAAATATATTTTAATATTATGCAAGTGCTTAGGTACCGCACGGAAAACCTCGAAATAATCAATAAACTAAATAAAGCGAGTTCTCACTATAGATATTTTTTTTCTTTTTTATCCCAAAGCTTCATGTTATAGGTAGAGAGAATCTAGTTTTTTAGACATTCCATGCAAGGGCACGGAGTGTCTTCCTCCCAATTTTGAAGACATTGCGTGTTGAGTCGCGGAAATCAGCGTCGCGGCTTGTCTTGATGTCAGAGCGAGGAAATGTAATTAATTAATTTCCTCGAGTGGGAATCGAACTCAAATGCGTCGTGTTTACAGTTAAGCACAGCCGGCGCACCACGAGTCGTGGTGCACAATGCACGATCCTTTCAAAATCGAAATAATTAACTATTTTTCATTCTCTGGTTTTCGACTATGAAATAGATAAAAAGAGGCTTCACGTTGCATCCCGCACACAGCAGGGTACCTACGTAATCTAGTTTCCCTCTGTCTAGCACTAATGTTAAGACATTCGATTCTATATTTTCCGGATAGTTCTGGAGTCATTGCGTGTTGAGTGGCGAAAGTCAACTCCGCGCTTTGCCTCGACATTAAAGCGAAGAGAAAATACACATTCAAATAAATATTTATTTTCCTCGAGTGAGGATCCACAGTCGCGTTCACATTCATACACTTGTGCGAGTTCAACTGTCGAATAAGAGAATAAAAAGCATTACTTTCCCAATAAGTGAGTGTTATTCCCTACATGATTAGCATTATCTCTATATATAATAAGACAGTAAAAATATTTTGTCTGTACATTTAATAATTTTGACTGAAATGGATTGAGGCACACATAAAAAGAATAATAGAAAGCAAAAAGATTTTTTTTGAATTTCTTGTCTGTCTGTCTGTCCGATTTACTTGAAAATTTTACCAATTGCTTTGTTTTAACTCAACTTAACTACTAAAGTTTAGTTCATCAAAATCGGTTCATTAAAAAAAAAGTTATCGTCATTTGAATGAACTCAAGGCATTAGCTTGCCTGCGAATATTATATAGCAATCGCGAATTGTTAATGGAGATTACCTTCATAAATCATAATAGTTAAGTTTAAGTCGTAATTAATTCAACACAGAGATAAAGAACGATCTTCAAAGAAATATCAAGTAAATACAAAGATTTTTTGGTTGGTTCGTTTATATAATATATGTAACTAATTTAAAAACTGTACAGGAATTAATTTAGGTAATAGGATTAAGGTTAATTTAGGTTAATAGGAGATTTGCGCCATTTTGTTTACATATTATTATATGCATTATAAGTGAATACATAAAGGCTAGTGGTGGCGCAGTGGAACAAGCATGCGACAGGTAGTGTGTTCGATTCCTACTCGAGGAAATGGAATAATTGATGTTTTAATTTCCTCTCTCTGGGAACGAGGCAAAACCAGCGACTGTTTAGCTATTCAACTGCACAAAAATGCGCCTAGAATTCAATGAAAATTGGGGAACAGAGATGTCACAGAAGTATCTTAATGGGAACGGAGTGCCTTAACACTAGGTTCCCAGGTGCCTGCTTACCCTGTCATATACGAGATACAATATAAAGCTAAAATAAATCTTTATCTTATAATTTACGTTATTTTCTTACATACTTTACACATTTTATTGCATTATAGAAAATAAAACGAAATAAATCTAGATTAAATGGCTCGTTATTGCTAAGCAAAGATTAAGGCAAATCTTATCACAATTCGATTGGCTATTGTCTGGAACACTTTACAATGATATCACATATCTTTTAAGATTACAATTACTAGGTGTGCAAGAAACTATGTTTATAGTTGCAAATCACGATGGCTTAGGTTTAAATTGCTGATTAAACCATATCAGGATTAAATTTCAATAAAAATAAAGTTAAGCTAAGCACGGCGTTAAGTTCCGCGCACTTAATACGTGATGCCTCGAGAAATTCGGCGGTAAGTGGGTAACGGAGTGTTTTAGCAGTAGATTCCCTCTGCGTACACTGTTGTATGGGGTACAGCGTGAAGCTACACAAAAAATAATATGAATTAAACCTTAATAATTGGCATATAAGAAATGAAAAAATAAATAAAATCTTCGCAAACGTATAAATTCCTTCCTATCCTTTTTGATAGGTGAAAGCTCAGGTCATGTAAACAATATAAATATGAAATTCAACGTACATTATGATGTATGATGTTTATATAACTTTTTGACAAAACTTAACTTGATCAATTGAACAAAAAGTTGAGGCCAGTCGTGGCGCAAAGGCATAAAATGGGACTGTAAACGCGATATGTTGTAGGTTCGATTCCCACTCGAGGAAATGAAATATTAAATATTTCGATTTTCATCACTCTGGTATGGAGGCAAAGCGCGGTGTTGAGTTTCACTACTTAACGAACGGCGGAAATCAACACCGTGTTTTGCCAACCAGAACGGGGAAATGAAAATATGAAATATTTCATTTCCTCGAGTGATAATCGAACCCACGACCTGCCCTGCCTCTACAGCTGCTCGCTTGTGCCCCTGCGCCGCGACTAGCCTATATTAAGCCTATACCGGTATCGTTTTAATTTTGAAAAGTGGCATGATCGCAATATTAGTACAGCTAGGATCTAATTATAACTATAAAAAAAAAATTACAATTAGACTTTAAATATCATTAAAGTTAACTTTGATTTTTACTTCTAAAATTTTTTTCGCATAATCAGCCTCTACAAAATAATATAAAAAATATATATAACACAAATACATTTATTTACAACTTGGCAAATAAAAAAAAATGACATAATTTTTACAGCGTCATTAAAAAGTTAAGTAATGCACAGTATCAAATCAATGCGTTTTTTTATAACATTAATGTCGTCACCCTGACCCAGTGAATGTAGAAAAATGCTAAAATTTTTATCTTATTTGGTCATATTTGGGTTTGTTTGGATCATCAAAAATGGGGATGTTAAAATCTTCTTAGCAAATTTTAAAATGATAAATATAAAAAATGTAATTTCGTAGTGATGTGAAATGTCGGATGTTTAAGTAACTACGTCATTTGGATGTGTAATTCGAATGACTAAGCACTAATTATTAAAAAAAATCGATTTACTTTAGGGAAATGAATTATTATAATTTCTTCGTTTTAGTATAGAGAAAGCGCGGCGTTAAGTTCCGCCACTCAACACGCAATATCTCAAAGATCGATCCGTGCTCGGGGAACAGAATGACTTAGCACTGATAGCGTGAATACCTATATGTATGATAAAATGATAAAAAGAAAACTACACATTTATATTGTTCCGTATGTTACAAAAGAGCAATGGTCAGTGAGGCACTGAACCCTCAATGAGCGAGTCCTACTCGAACATGACCGTTTTTTTAAGTATATCTATGTAAGTAGCATTTTAATATAAAAATGCTAATAAAAATCTCAGTAAATAAAAAAGATCTAAGAGATCTTTGAATTATATATTTATATATTTTTTAGTTCCACAAAGAGAAGTAATAATGATAATTATAGGTGAATAAAATCAGCTTCACGCTGTAACCCCATATATAGGGACATATATAGACCGACGGAACGTGGGAATCTAGTGTTAGAACACTATTTAAGAATTTCGTCTACCCCCTTTGCACCGAATTCTGGAGGCATTGCGTGTAAAGTAGCGGAAATCAACGCCGCGTTTTGCCTCGTTACCAGAGAGAGGAAATGAAAATATTAAATATTTCATTTCCTCGAGTGAGAATCGAACCCACGCACAGGGGAGGAAGTGCTCGCCCAAACAAGAGAAGTGGTGAAAGCGAAAGAAGGATGGGTCAGAGTCGAAAACTCAGGAGTGAAGAAGGCAAAAGACTAGAAGGTGATTTTGTGCTCCGGTAGTAAAAATTGATGTCGAAAACCATACTTTGTAAGATATATTCAAATTGAAACATAAGTCGTTTTGATTATATTTTCAAGTAGTTTTAAAAGATATAAATAAAAGTTTAAAATAGATTATAGAGTATTCTGGATAGCATAAAAGAAATTCATAAGTTAAAGTTAGTATTACGTCACTGGCCTAGCGCCACTTTTCTAAAATCTCTTTTCTTTATATCTCTTGTCTTTCCTTTATAATTCAAAAACTAAAACCAAGGGTGCACAAAGTCTCTGATTATTTTAGAGGGACGATTTGACTGATTATGTCAAACTTTATATAAATACAAAAAACACCTGTCATCAGAGGCCAGTCGTGGCACAGGAGCACAAAGTGTGCCTGTAAATCGACTGGTTGTGGGTTCGATCCCGATCCGGATCATCGGGATGATATATTTATTTACATTTATATTTTTATTTCTTCGCTCTGGTGTCGAGAGGAAAGCGCGGCGTTGAGTTCCGCCACTCAACACGCAATGCCTTCAGAAATTAGCGGAAAGTGGGGAACGGAGTGTCTTAACACTAGGTTCCCTCTGCCTACCCTGCTGTGTGCGGGATACAGCGTGAAGCTGAAAAAAAAAAACACCTGTCGCGCTTACAGTTGCACGCGTGTGCGCCTGCGCCACGACTGGCGTCATCAGTAGAAAACATGTTTACTTTTTAATTATTTTATATTTTAAACTAATTAAGTAGTAGTTTTATCATGAAGATGACATTATTATGTTATATAACTAATTATACTCGTATATTATGACATAATGTCATATATTTGTTCGTGCTAATCTCTGAAAACTTCTGTGGAGATATTTATTCTTTAAAGCTTGCCTTAAGTTTATATTATAGAAGATTTTGTAGAAGGCAATAAATGAAGAATTTAAAAATCGACCATTTCTTTTTTCTTCTTCGCTGGTATAATCATTATAATTATATTATCATTTAATCATATTTTTTTTCTCTAAAATAAAAAACTAAATAAAATTTGAGCTTCACATTGCACCCCGCATATAGCAGTGTAGGCATATAGACTCGTGTGTCAAGACACTCCGATTTTCTACTCCGCTCTTGCCTCTTTGTCTACCAGAGCAGGTTCAACTGCGTTCTTGCCTCAAAGCCGCACTTTGTCTACGAGAGCGGGAAAACGAAAATATTTTTTCCTCCGAGATAACTTAAGTAATAGATTCAACCTAAAATTTTACTTTGATTTAGAGAATTGTCTAGACTCTTACGAACTTCACTTTCACGCAAAAACTACTGAACGGATTTAGGTAAAACTTTACATTAACAAAGCTTCTGCATCAGAATACCGCATAGGCTATAATTTTTTGTAGTAGTTTAAAAACAATAAATTTAAGCTGGCGAAGCCGCGTTTCGGTCGCTAGTAGTATGTAAATACACGAATAAAATTGATGTTCAATTCATGATGAGTAAGCCACAATTTTTTATCAAATGCCTGCTATATGCCATTTGACCTAATAGAGTATGTAATTAAATATGAAACTATAATTATTTGTGTTGGTTTTGTTTTTATTATACAATCATATTAAATAAGTGAATAATTACAATTTTTAACAAAAGAAACCGACTTCTTCTATTTCAACCGGATCCCATAATCAGAACCTAACCAAAATTTCACCAAACTATCCTTGAAGTGGATTATTTCCAATAAAAAAGAAACATCGAATTGGGTTGGCTTAATATTCGTAAATTTGTCGCGCACATACCTAAAGCAAGTTTAAGACTTATGGGATTTTCTCACAGATACCATTGTCAGAAATGGACCATATTAAAATGGGACCACACGGGAAGCACTAGCTTTGAAATAAAAAAAATACAGTCGAATTGATAACTTCCTTTTCTTTCAGAGGAATCTGTTAAATAATAATAACCGCCTTATGATGAAAAAATCAATTGTACTATGTTTTAAATAATCAGCTTTACCCTGTATACAGAAGGGTATCAAGAGGGAACTTAGTGTTAAGACCCTCCGTTCCCCACTTTCTGCCGCATTTTTCGCAATATTGCAGTGTTGAGTGGCGGAACTCAACACCAGTGCCACAGCGAAGGAATATAAATATTAGGAAATAATCATTCATTCCCTCGAGTGGTAATCGAACCCACAACTTTCGCTTTCGTTACAAATGCCCCTGCACCACGACGGCCTCTAACAATTCCATAAATTATATTTTCGTAACCCTTATGATGGGGTTGATGACAGGTGTTGAACCTCAACATTTGGGTCATATAGTTTTTCACAGTATTGATGAATTGATGACAGTTGATGACAATTGACAGCGAAAAAGAAAGGCACCGAAGGTTATTAAAGTTGTTTGTTAAAACACTACTTAATAATATTTCTGAAAAATATTTTATCCTATTAAGGGAGCCGTGAGATAATAGGTAAAGAAACCCGAAAGAAGTTACTTTACAGATCAAATTTTTCTAAGCATAGAGTTAATATATTTTATAAAAATATGTATGTATGTAATAAACTTAAAGCCCTGTAAATAATACTATTGAATGATATCTATAGAACTTATAAAACCCTTTCAGACTTGATTGAAATCGAATATTAATCATGCCTTAAATTATTATTTTTTTTAAATACTGTTTTATTAAATACTTTACACGTAAAACACCTAAAACTCATTTTATTTTCAATCTCAATAGTAACTTAATGCAATAAAAATATTATTTTTCGCAATAGATATTCTTATAATGGTCATTAACTATTGGTATGTAAATTAGGTAACTACGTACCACAAAGCACTGTTATTATTAGTGTATCAAATGTTTACATACACTGTATTACACAGTTAAGTAAAGAAAATATCGAAATGCTTCAAATATTTATAAAAATCTTCTGCATATGGAAGTGTGTATGTAATACCTTACACCTTGTTTCAATGAACAAAAACCAGTTTTCAACTTGGCTTGCAGTTAAAAATGTATTTTTGGCGAATATTTAAATAAAATAACTTAAACTCACTTACTGTTTTCGATTTTTGTTATAATTTAGTTAATAAGGATTTAGCAATTCATGAAATTTCGCGATAAAGATAGGATATACGTAAATATATAGATTTATTTCCTTGCAATCTTTTACAGTGAATGTATTAAACTTAATAGCACGTTCACTTTTATGTTGTACTATATTTTTTATATGAACATTATAAAATAAAAAAAATCTAAATAAAACATCCTAAACTAATAAAAAAAATCGATATATTATTCTGTAATAATTATTTCGAACACAACAATCGCCTTTAATTTAAAAAAAAAGAAACTAAACACTTAAATTGTCTCTGCATTGCCATAAACAAGTTTAAAAACCAAATCAAAATGTCATTTCTAAAAAAAGAAATTAAAAAAAAAAGAAGATGCTAAACACTTACATTGTCTCTGCATTGCCATAAACTATTTAAAAACTAAAACAAACTGTCATTTCTTATATACTTATTTCTTATATATATATAACTTTTTTTAACAACACGTAGTTACATGATAAAATCAAAATCACTTGTGCGTATTTACTTACATTGAAATATCATAAAGAAATCCAGTCGAGATTGTATTATTTGTACGAGGTCTCGTATATACTTATTATAGGTAGTATATACCGCAAACCTACAGTCAATATAATAAAACAAAATTAAAAAGTCAACAAGATATATAATATTTATATATTCTTGTTTTTAATTATTTATCGCCTCGAAAACGGGCTTGCTCTATTATTATAGATACCGTGAGAAAATATGGCGATGGGAAAAACTTTGCTGATTTTTTTAGTTTTACGCTGTATCCTGCTCATAAGGGAGTAAACATAGGGAACCTAGTTTTAAGATACTTCCTCACGCATTATCCAATCTTCGAGACATTGCGTATTGAGTGGCGGAACTCAATGACGAGCTTTCTCTTCTTATCAGAGTAAAAACATGAAAATAGTTAAGCCGATCGAGTGTGAATTGAACTCTAAATTGTCGGTTTGCAGTTGGACACTGCCCCACTGCACCACGACGGCGCAAAATAAATATATTATGTAATAGTAAAAGCGGGTTTTTGAGCTTAAATTATTTTAGCTTGAAAAATAGATGACGCTTACGAATATCTATACATATATTATAATTTTCATCAAAGTCAAACATAATGAATAGTAAATAAAAGGTTTTACACAGAAGAAGACATTTATTGTTGATATTTTACTTGTTGAGTGGCGAAACTTAACGCCGTATTTGTATGATGTCAGCAATTCGTTTATAATTGAAGAAATTATGTCATTTTCCAAAATATGCGACTACTGAGGAACAGGATCGTATTGCAAAATCAACTTTTTTATTAAGCTTATAAATTTTACAACAGTGCAGTACCTTACCCGTGCAGGGTAAGGGGAAATCCGGTCTTGTTAAAATAAATTTTATTGCTGTTCAGTAAGTATGCGAAGTATTTATTACAAAAGGTAATCTAAAGTATAGTTACTACAATCAAATTAAAAAAAAATTAGCTTCACGGTGAATACACACAGCAGTGCAGGCAGAGGGAACCTAGTATTAAGACACTCCATTCCTCTTTTTCCGCGAAATTCTGGAGGTATTGCGTGTTGAGTGGCAACGCCGCGCTTTGCTTCAACACCACAGCGAAGGAATGGAAATATAAATTTAAATAAATATTTCTTTTACCTCGAGTGGGGATAGAACCCACAACAATTAGTCGCGTTTGCAGTCAGATTTTGTACCCCTGCGTCACAACTAG
>DWQW01004475.1:0-19758 GCA_018249695.1 Heliconius erato demophoon | reverse complement strand
AAAGAACCCTTGTGTATTAGAGGAGGTTCTAATTGTAGTCAGTACCTAGTCTATGAGTGGGTCTTTCTAGGGACAAACGTTGTAAGGGCTTATGTTTTTTAATGTTGTATAGAAGGAGTACGAGTGGCGTTCGTTGTTGAAGGACGACTCGGTTTTCTTTTTATATTGTGGATTTCTAAGTTTTATAATTTTCTTTTATAATTTTAGTAGGCATTAAATAGGTTTTTGTGGGTAGTGTGGGTAAATGTAGCGTTGATTTCCGGTGTTTTTTATATTTTTGTTTATGTGTGCAATAAAGTTTATTCTATTCTATTCTATTTTTGTTAAGTTTTAAGTTAAGAATTTTTAAATTCAGGCGAAAAATAAATATGAGAGAATTTTCGAAATTTCTACGAGAAAGAGAAAAATAGGATATTATGTTTTATAGTCCACGTAAACTAAGGTGAGGACTTGTTTTCATATATAAACTGTAAGGTAGCTGAAATATTTAGAGATCATAAATATAGGAATGTTTGGAAAACCACTTCTAGAGGATAATATTTTATTAAATTTGTATTTCCATCTCTTCGCTCTGGTGTCTAGGAAAGCGCGGCGTTGAGTTCCGCCAAGATAGAAATATAAATCTTTTCTTAGTAAAAGAGTAAGGGTTTATCGATTTTGATGATAATCGATCGTTTTTCCAGTATCAAATTTTATACGGCATAGCAATCTAGCCACTCGAATTCGATATATTACGTCCTGAACGGCGTAACTCAACATCACGTTTTGTCGACACCGAGAATCGAATTCACAACCGTTGCGCTTACAGTCACACGTTGTACCGCGATTGCCTTTGCTGCTACTATAGTATTAATACTAAAAAATCTAGTTAGGGAAGCTAGACAAAATAAACATTTGTTTTAGAAATCGAACCGGCTACCAATCAAAAAGGGTGTTTAATAAAATATTTACGCCGCCATAGTAAATATGTGAAATCTAAAATGCTCGATGGTTTCGATGTCCAGATGACGCGTATAGTCAATTTGGATTAGATAAACAGAAATTGTTTAATTTGTTAGAAAAAATATGTGTTTTAATATAAATTTTATGAAGTATTAGTAGTAGATTGTTATCAAACGTTTTTATTCTTTTTGCGCGGGCGACTAACGTAATTTTTTTTTTCAGAAATTTACAATCCGTTATTATAGAGAGAAGCCAGAGGGAACCTAGTGTTATGTTCAGTAGTGGAACTCAACTTTAACTTGCTCGTTTACAGCCAGAATTTGTGCTGCGCAGCCCCAGGTTTTACTATCATAGTGCATCATCCTTTAATCTAAAAATATATCTAAAAAAACCTTATGGTTCCATTACGGTTACTTTCCGGTTTAGTGAGATCCTCATCACTAAAAGATATACACAGAATATAGAAAAAAGGCATCAAACGAACTCAAAGTTTATGGTTTTACTAAAAGGCCACCAAGGATTGTGGATCGTCTTAACTGAACTATCTATAATTGTGAAATTTCATGATGATACAGCGTGTTAAAAATAACATAATATCGCTCATTTGGTGCAACAATGACGTCATTGAACTTTTTGCAATGTTACAGGACACGCAATCAATGTTTGAATAGTATTTCGAATAAATTGACATATCAGTGAGATATATATTAGTTTAGAGTGTAAATCTGCTAAAAGTCTATTTATCAAGAGGGACCAAAATCTTTTTTAAAAAGAATACTATTAGTATAGTATAGGAAGTACCATTTGGAAAATAGATTTGAACTTTAAGAAATATAAAAAAAATATAAAATTGGTATTTTTTTTATTTTTTTTAATGGTATAAAAATATAAATAAAGAAAAAACCAAAATCGGACAAGTGCGAGTCGGGCTCGCCCACTGAGGGTTCCTTAAAAATTGTTGGTATCGAGCTTTTTCTTAAATTCAAGCTTAGCTTAGCCATAGCCCTTTCATCTAATACCTTACTTGAACTAATAGCCCTTTCATCTAATACCTTACTTGAACTAAGGGCTTTGATACAAAATTTTGTCCCCCTTTTAAGGCTATTATTTTTTTTAATTTTACCACTAATATATAGTTTCAGATTTTTTCCTGAGCTAGTACTACTTGTAGATGCTAGCTGCCAAATTTCATAATTCTAGGTCAACCGAAAGTACCCTATTACTTTTGATTCCCTGTATAGTGTCGACATAAGCGTTTCTTGTAATGAATATCACAAAAAACACGTATTTCGACACTATAAACGTTCATTTAAGACTATATCTTTTTTCAAGTAAATATAGAAATATGATTCATTTAGGAAATCAAGGGACCGTAGATCTGAGTATATAGTTTGAATTTCAAATCTATCTCTAAGCGTTTATGAGATAAAGGCTCTTGACAGACGGAGAGACAAACAGACTAACGGACGGACAACAAAGTGATCTCTTATAAGAGTTCCTTTTCCCCTTAAAAGGTACGGAACTTTAAAAACCGCTTTAGCAGATTTACATCCTGTTATTGAACTGGTTTTAAAAAAATGCAATTACGATTATTGTTGTACCAAATAAAACGTAACATACTTTCAATAATATTTTAACATAATTCATCTTTAAAGTCGGTAAAATTGGCTTCTAAAATATTGATTTTTGCTATGATGATTATATGTAGCCTTATAAATGTCCCCACTTGGTAAGGCCACGCCCATTTTACCCTTGCGGAAAAAATATGCATGGGGTGAGAATTGAATCTAATGTACGGGTTCTGTAGGTTTTAAAACAAATTTCACTCTTTAAAAGTATAGAATAACAGCAATGGAAATGTAATAGTTCTTTTTTGGATTATTTAACACATTTACATATTATTATATATGTTGTTAAATAGTTACAATAACCAACTAGCTTGTGTGAACTAAAAAAAATTTAAAGTTCCAATTTTACAACTTGTATAGAAATTCCAAGGAATCCTCTCATAGTACTCGCTAAAGAATCTACATGCCATATTTCAGCGTTCTACTATGCGTAGTTCCGTCTCTGCGTTGGCTATCAGTCACACAGTAATGAAAATGAAATGAAAAAGAGTCTTATGTAAAAAAAGATTAAAAGACAAAGATAAAACACTAATAGAAAAAAATAAAGATAAAAATTCAGCTTGTCGCCGTATCCTGCATATAGCAGGGTAGACAGAGGGAACCTAGTGTTCAGTCACTCCCGATCTTATAAGAGCGAGAAAATGAAAAAAGAGTTTTGTCTGGAGTGTTAATCAAACCTACACCGGTCACATCAAAATACGTAGCAATTAAAAAAGAGGGTTTTTCAATTAATAAGGGATCCCTATAAACACGCAAAGTGCGTGTCGGCAAGTATATTGAGGTAGGTCTGGCTGTGTGTTTTATTTTAATACACCTCGCCTCTTGATCTGATGAAAGGAGTAAAAAAAAATTGTAAACCGGTCTTTTTACACGCGTGATAGATTTAACGTTCATAATAATTATTGTGCGTGTAAACTGTATACGAGATTTTTTTTATATATTAACTTAATATTTACAAAAATGTGTAATTTAATATACAGCGGCACGGCGTTTGACGGTTGTGGGTTCGATTGCCAGTCGAGGGGAACGAATTGTTTCCAAATAACAAAAGGATTAATGAAAAATGACTCAGTTCGCCACTTTCAGGTTACGTTTGAGATATTTCATATTATAACATGGATGTCTTATTTAATTTCTTTTCTTTTTTAGCTTCATCCTGTATTCTACACATAGCAAACAGTATATGCAGAGGGTATTTGGGAACCTATTATAAAGACATTCGTTCTGAATAAGACACTTGTGTTTTCCAATTTTCTCCAATTCTGGAGCCATTGCATATTAAATGAAAGAACGGACGGATGCTTGTGCCCCTGCGCCACCACTAGTTAGACCGACAATTTAAACATTTCATAAATAAATTGTGGCTGTCGCTGCACATTGATAAACGCGATAATTGTGAGATCAACCCCTTACAACAGACACCATACAAATAAATAATAAGGAAAAAAATACAGGAAAAAAAATCAATACACTTCACACTTGAAAGATGACTTCAATAATTCAAACGCATTCAACTCAATTCACCCCACCGTATCTAGAAATAGACCAATCAAATATAGATCTATTAGAAACGAACCGAACGACCCTTGCACTTGAAACAAAGGCCCTCACAATAATAACCGTGCCTTATATATTAAATGGAAAGTACCAAATTATTTAGAACTACCCTCTAGGGTAAAATGTACTGAGATTTTGGAAATGGGAGGTCGAAAACGATGGTTGGTTAAACCGAGTACGTGTTAAAATTGTACAATGCCTATTATATTGGTATAAAGAAAGGGGCCCTCTTTCACACCTTCCTTCAATTCTTAATACTTGGATGTGAGAATTTTAGTGATTTTATTATGTTTTTTGCTTTTAGCTTCTTCACGTTTTATCCTGGATTTTGTCTTGAGAACCTAATGTTAAGACACTCCGTTCTCCATTTTCGAGATATAGCGGATTGACTGACTTTTCGCTGAATTCTGGTGGCAATACGTGTTGATGGTAGGAGCTCAACGCCGCGCTTTGCCTCTTTACCCTGGTAAAGGAAAAGAAAAAGCGAGGAAATTAAAATATTGAATATTTCATTTTCTCGAGTGAGAATCGAGTCGCTTAGCCAACGGAATACCATGGACTTATGTCACAAAAATATAGTCAATCAAGCAGCTTCACATTTTTTTTCTGCATAGCAGGGTAGACAGAGGGAGTGTAGTGTTAAATTACTCCGTTCAAACATTTTCACTTAATATTTGAGCCATTGTCGGTTGAGTAGTGGAACTCAACGTTGCTCTTGTTCTTGAAGAACGAGTAAATAAAAAATACCTTAAATCTAGGAAGATCGAAACGAAACCATCTCGTGTACAGTCAGACGTAGTTCAACAACGCCACGACGGTTTAAAAAAATATAAAAAAAAACTACCACATTCAATTTATTATACCTCTTTACTTCACACCTTACATATCTTCCGAGGTCTATTATACTTGAAATTCATCTAAAGATAGAAATTAATTTATGAAAGAAAAGTTTTTTAATATACATACATACATACACATTCCTTTATTAAATACAAAGCTGAGTGAAGAATTTCTTTGATGTGTTCGTGTTTAATGAGAGTAAAAGGTGAAGTCTGATTTGATTTAATTTAAAAAGGGTTTCGTATAATTCTTAGTTAGCTAAGATTTTGAGAGATGATGAAAATGATGATGGTGTTGATTTTTTTTATTTTATTTTGAGGGGAACTAATGTTTAAATTATATTTTTTTGTGTTTACAAGGTAATAATTACTTTATTACCTTGTAAAACACAATAAATACAAAAATCAATAATGTCGCTTAGATCTGGGTGTGATAAGCACACACAGGTCAAAGCAAGTAACTTAAATTTATTAAGGCAGAATACTACCAAAAATTTCGTCACGTAATCAGTTAAAATAAATTTCTTTTTTATACATATTCTTGAAATAATTGAATTTATAATTAAATATATTTAAATATACCATAGATGGAACAGAATGTGAATGAATAATTAGATGAGATTGATGATAGAGGGTGTGGAATGAAGAAGAATGTGCTCAGGTGGTATGGCGCGTTGAGACAGAATAAGTGACGAAAAAATAACAAAAAAGATTTACGAAGGAAGAGTGAGATAGAGGTAGGATAGAGAAGATCACGGTTCTTCAAAAAAGTGATACTAGAGAATGATACAAGTAAATATTATATCAGTTTATATTACTTAAGTCCAAGCGAAGCCACGACCAAAACTCAAGTTCCTTCATATTATGTACATTCAATTTAAAGAAAAACATTCCATTCTTATAGCGTAACCCTAAAAGCGAGATATTTGACACTTTTGTCTTCACTATAGGTGTTTTATTAAGAAATTAATAATTTAAACAAAAACAGAAAAGAGATGAATGGGTATTATGAGTTATGACAAATTATTATGTATATGTGTGATTATATAGAATTTTACGGCATGGGGCGCTTATGACTGTAAAGGCGATGGTTGTGGGTTTGAATCTTAACCAATGGTATGAGTTATTATAAATTATTTATCAAAATATTTTTTTATTTATCAAAATATTTGTATGTGTGATTGGCATCCTACAACTCGTAAACAGCGGGATCGATTTAGGTAAAATTTTAGAGTTCTTGAATTTGGTCAGTACGTGGTATGTGCTACAGTTCGTGTGTTCATAGACCAGTTAAACTATAAAAATATTAAGTCAGGTCCTCTAGATTAAAGATATACAAATAATAATGTCGATATAACTTTTTTACTTTACGTCGTATTGACGCAACAATGTATTTTATAAAAGGGTTAGTACTGAGTGATTAAAAATAGAATATATTCGCAATGAAGTAAATTGGTATAAGACAAAAAAATATATTTTTAGGAATATTGCGTATAATACATACATAAATAAATACTTACAACAATTTTAAAACGTTCATTAAAAAATTTAAACGTTCATTAAAAATTTTTTTGTATGAAAATGTTTCATGGAGTGGGATTTGAACCCAAATACTTTTGGAATGACATGTTAAATATTTTTCGTTTTAGACTATAATATAAATTGACCAAGAAAAATTCAAATGTTCTTGCATTACCTTTAATATCTTTGGAATAACAACTGTGCACATCTACATATGTATGAAAATTATTCATTGACTGATGAAACTACACAGCTGTGAAAGATGATATTTGGCATTTTTGGCTTTTGAGGAGTGTAAGGGAGAGGATTTCCAAATTTTCTTACGAGAGCCAAAACAAAACGAAAATTTTCGTCTTGTAGTCGTTGTGGGCCATGTGGTGACTAGTAAATAAAAATAATTTATCATACAACTAAAAGATAATTTAAATTCCGGTTAGACCTTTTGTCTGCAATCCTATCGTTATTTGTTAGAGGGAGTCTAGTACTTGAGTATAGTAGGAACTCTCAAACACGAGGCATTTGTGATAGCGAGTGATGGGTGACAATTTATCATTTTTATTTTTAATCACTTCGTAGTGATTTAAGAAAAGTAGTGATATTTTGTTCTGTTTTTTTTTGTTGAAGATGTTCTTTTTCAACCTGGATTTGGAATAAAAATAAGTATTATTTTATGTTGTAATACAAATATCTTTTTTATAATTTTCTTATTATTTTATATAAATTACTTAAAAATGTAATATGAGAAACGTATAAAAATATGAACGTACCGTGACTCGAACCCGCGCTTCGCATGTATATTTAGCCGATTAAGCCATACGCTCTTATCAAGCTGTATTCTAACACAGTGATATTTTTTTTATTCAGTTAGCCGTGTGTTAAAAAATAATATATGTATTTATATGTTTATTTAATTATTTAGATACACAGAAATTGTTAGATTTATCTTTATGCCCTAAAATTATACAAAAATCATTGATACAATCCATAATGTATTTTAAAATATCATTTCAGGCACGTTGATAAGACATAGATTTTTTAATGCTTATCTAATTTAAGCAAGTCATGCTTTAAAGTCGGTAATCTCTATATATAATAAGACAGTAAAAATATTTTGTCTGTACATTTAGTAATTTTGACTGAAATGGATAGAGGGACACTTAAGAAGAATAATAGAAAGCAAAAAGATTTTTTTTGAATTTCTTGTCTGTCTGTCAGTCTGTCTGTCGACATATTTTTGTCCGCATTTTTCTCTGAAAGTACTGAACCGATTTACTTGAAAATTTCACCAATTGCTTTGTTGTAACTCAACTTAATCATTAAAGTTTAGTTCATCAAAATCGGGTAATTAAAAAAAAAGTTCTTCTTCTTTTGAAAGAAGTCGTAATTAATTCAACACAGAGATAAAGAACGATCTTGAAAGAAATATCGAGTAAATACAAAGATTTTTTGGTTGGTTCGTTCATATAATATATGTATATTATTTTACAAAGAATATTATGAATCTTTCAAATCAATAATTTAACATTTAAGGCTGTTTCTGAATGAGTAAATTAAATTATTCACTGACATCAGCACATTTAATAGAGTATATTATATTATAGGTAAAAAGAACATAAAGTTACAAAAATATATACGTGTAATAAATAATTAGCTTTATTTATATATAAAATCATATTAGAAGTAATTATAGTTGTCAATCAATTGTGCTTATTAAATCAATAATCATGTATTTTAAGCGGGCGAAGCCGTGGGCGAGCCGCTAGTAAATAATAATGATATTTAAGCAATTACATAATAGTGGGGAACGGAGTGTCTTAACATTAGATTCCTTCTGCCTAAATGTGGGATACAGCGTGAAGCTGATTTCTTATAACAGAGGCCAGAGGTCGCGGACGATTATATAACAAATCCTACAATAGGCCAGTCGTGGCGCAGCAGCACGAGGTGTGGCTGTAAAACCGACTGGTTGTGGGTTCGATCCCCACTCGAGGAGATGAAATATTTACTTAATTTTATATTTCCATTTCCTCGCTCTGGTTAACCGCGGCGTTGAGTTCTGCCACTCAACACGCAATGCCTCCAGAATTCGGCAGAAAGGGGGGAACGGAGTGTCTTAACAGTGGGTTCCCGCTGCCTACCCTGCTGTGTGCGGGATACAGCGTGAAGCTGATTTAATTTTTTTTTAACCTACAATAGGCCGAACTTTCCGTCGCTTTCTAGAGACATTGCGTATTGAGTGGCGGAACTCAACGCTACTCTTTGTCTCGTTACCAGAGCGAGGAAGTGAAAAAAATGGCGTTGCGTAGAACGCACGTCATAAACTCAAATATCATCCACACCACCTGGACATGTGGCACTCATTAAGAATGGCCTAATTGCGGCAGTATCGACTTGAGTACTTTCAAAAGTGCGTCTATCTCCATTATAAAGACTGGCAACGCACCCGTAGCTCCTCTGGTGTTCCACGTGGTCGTGGGCGGCGGTGATCACTTACCATCAGGTGATCCGTATGCTGTTGTTGCTTTGTTTTTTTTCCATAAAAAAGTAAATATTAAATGTTTTATTTTCTCGAATAGGAATCGAAACCACTACCTATCGCGTTTATTACACGCATATGTATCACGATTATTCTCAAGAGTAAAAAAATGTACTAAAAATATGATTTATTAAGATAGATTAATTAAAGTATAAAAAAATTGTCCGAAGAATATAAATTATACTCAAAGGAGTTTAAAATTAAAATGTTCTTATTAATCAAATATTTTAGAAATTAAGAAATCTTCTGTCAAACAAAACAAAGAAACCTATCAATATGTTTACTGCAAAATTTTAGTTTTTTTTTACAAAAAATGGCCGAAAATCCGTGAAAATAAAAAAATATCCAATAATAAAAATAATAATAGTGATGTTTCAGATTCAAATCTAAATAAGACTTACAAATTTAAATAATTATCCAAAATGTTCAAGGACGATGATGGTATGTTCGTTTTTAGTTTTTTGTGCAGCTTTACGTTTTTTTTTCCGCAGTAGCAGCAGTAGTAGGCATAGGGAACCTTGTGCTAGGACACTCTGTCCCCTTCTTTCTGCTCAATTTCGAGACATTGTGCGGTTGGAAATCAACGCCGCGATTTGTATTGTTACCAATATGAGGAATTTTAAATAACTCATTACCGTCGCGTTTACACTCAGACACTGTACCGCTGTGCCACGATGGACCCGTTTTTTTAAAGACCATATAAAATTAAAATATAAGTCCAATTACAGAGGAGGAGGAGAATACCTTTGGAGTCACAAGGTATCCTTGCATGCCATCCCTGGTGGCACTCCAGCAAATGCGGAACAGGTTGCATCTGGCTTTCCTTGGGCGGAAGCTGATGAAGTGGACCGCGTTGGCGACTGGTAGGGAGATGAGGAGGCTGGCTCAAGAATTATATGAGTAAGAAAAATTACATCTAGAGATATAATCTAAATAATCTAAACATATAATATTCTTTAGTTAGTAAGTGTCTGACAGATAATGACAGACGAAACTATTGTACTTAGAAAGTTAGAATTTAGCATATAGTTTAGGGAGTGTACGGTAGCGCTAAGAAACAAGGAAGTTCGGGTTTTTCATTTGACGTTTTAAGTCCACACAAGCAAAGTAGCGGGCGACGATTTTTCATAGCATATAATATGTTATTTAGTATTTAATAGTATGTACCTGAAGTTACAATAGCTTATTTACCAGATTTTTTCTATCTTAAACAAACAGATTTAAATATTTTTAAAGTGTTATTTCACACTTAGGAAAGAAAAATACTTATTAAGAAAACGTATAAAAAATTGAACTTTGGAAACCATCCAAGCCACTTCTTATTAAGTACTTAAACAGTTTTTTACTACATCACACTACAAATCTTAGATATATTCAGCTTTTTATATATGTAAACAAATTTTTTCTATATTTTTTTCGCTCCACACTATTTTTAAGATACTGCATGACATTGCGATGCGGAATTCAACGCCGCGCTAACAATCCGCGAGAGAATCGAAGCAACCACGGTCACTTTTACAATTAAACGCTGCGCCATTGTACCACGGCGGGATCATTTTAAGCGTTCCTCCTTAATAACTGTCTATTTTTTTTCTCTATATAGTTTGAATTTACAATTACACAATTTAACTTAGGTCGACTGGACCTGGGAAGTGTTAAGACACTCCGCTCTCCGTTAATAAAGTTTTTCCCCTGAATACACATCCAACCCACAATCGTCACGTCTACAGCCGCACGTTTGTGCACAAGCCGACGACGGCCTCAAGGCCTGATGTAAATGGTAATAACTAAATTAGAATGATTTATAACAACTCGAGTCGTAATAACTAGATTTTCTCATATGAAATATGTAAAAAATAAAATGTTCCTTGTAGAGTGTACGAAGGGTTCGGCGAAGATATGCGCAACGCCTTCATCCTGCTTGCGAGAAGTCGATACTTTTGCCCAATGCTGAACGACATTGTCACCGAGGATATTGGTAAAAAGGTATCTTGGTTTCTATTTCTTATAATATAGCTGAAGAATTTGTTTAATTTAGTACCAGCTAGCCTGGAGAATGTGTGGTGGTAATAAGCTGAACTTTTTTTCTCAGTTTCACGCTGTATCCCGCATGTTGACTGGTGGAACTCATTGCCGAGCTTTGCCACGACACCAGATCGAAAAAAATTAAAAATATTTAATATTTCATTTCCCCGAGTGAGAATCGTAGCCCCAACCTGCCGTGTTTACATCCACACGCTTATGCCACTGCGCCACGACTGGCCTCTGAAAGTTGATATTGATATGAAATATGAACAGTCCTTTGGAGCACAAATTAAACTTGTAAACCACCGCATTCAAAAGATACGAGCGTTTATTCTTTCTTCTGTCGCATATTGTACCACATTCGTTCCTTAATCAAAACTTATAGGAGGGTACTTCCATATATAATTTTCTGAGAATTGTGGAATTTTGCAAGAAGTGAGAACTACCTACGTACTTTCTTATCTGCCTATAAACATAGAATTAGTTCGGAACCCTCTGTGGATTAAGAATGTAATATTAAACACCAATAACTTGTTGTTTAATAATGTGGGCCTCGCGTGGGAATCAAACCCGAACATATGTGCCGGAGTGTCTTAACACTAGGTTTTCTCTGCCTGCCCTGTAGCGTGCAGCATCCAATGTGAAGGTAAAAAGTCCCCGTTTTGATAGCGAGGCAAAGCGCGTTGAGTTCCGTCACTCAAATACTTGTAATACTTCAAGAATTCAGCGGGAAGTGGACAATGGAATGTCTAAAAACTAGGTTCCCATGTTCCCTGTGTCTACCCTGCCATATACGGGATACGGCGTGAAGTTAAAAAAATAATATACACTTTTGTATATGCTAACATCTACACGTTGCTAGTAAAACTTGTCAACTGCTCCCCTAGTATGTTAGTAATAGTTGAAAAATAAATTTAAAAATATTATGGGTTATTTCACATAATGTGTCACGGCCTCCGTGGCGCAATCGGCTAGCGCGTTCGGCTGTTAACCGAAAGGTTGGTGGTTCGAGCCCACCCGGGGGCGATTTTTTTTACTTTATTTATATTTTTATATATAAAAACATTGCCCGTCGTGGCGCAACAACACAGCGTATGGCTGTAAACGCGATGGTTGTGGGTCGATTCCCACTCGGGGGAAGTTTTTTAATATTTTTTTTATATTTTTATTTATAGCAGTATTGGAATATTGTCTAACTGTAAAGTTGTGAATTCGATCCCTATTCGATTACTACTCTACTCGAAGTCTGCAAAATGCAGCGTTGAGTTACGCCATCTTCGTTTAATAAGCAGAATATGGAGAATTGTATCTGAACGCTAGATATTGTAATTAATTTCAAAAACCTAACAAACACATAGAGGACTAGCGACCTGCTCGCGGCTTCGCCCGCTTGAGCCATATAATTATTTATTTACTAAAATGCATTAGTTTTTTTTTAATAATAATATTTTAAAAATCATATCTATACCTACTATATTGAAAAGTAAAGTTTCAGCCAATTTAATGAAACAATTAATTACAGCAATTTTGTCGAACAACATTCTTTAAAATGTTATAATTTTTTTATTTATAAACGTATTGATTTACCACAAACACTAAATGTTAAAGGAAGCTTGCCAAAATACAAAACTGCAATTAAATCGCTTAAGCCATTTCTGAGATTAACGATAACAAACATACAGATAAACAGATGAATAAAAAATGTTTTTGGTTCTATTACTTTATTAAATGCCATCAATATTTTTTTTTCTTAAATATCTTTTTGTACAGACTTATATGTAAATAGGTAAATAAATGTATTATTTTTATAGTATGTTGAATGATAGGTCTTATTTTTATTATACTTATGTCTACACAGCGCGCCGATAAGTACCGCGATCTAGGACGTAACGGCCCTAAGCAGAGGAATGCTGAAAATAAAATAAGCATACATAAAGGGAATGAAAAAATCGGCCAAGTGTGAGTCGGACACGCGCACTAAGGGTTCCGAGACATTATGTATAAAAAACCGGTCAAATGCAAGTAGGACTCACATATCGAGGGTTCCATATCAATCTCAGGATTGTATGTCAACAGAAATTTTCTTTTTATAAAAGTTAACAAACTTAACTTTGCATACGTCTGCTTTCAATTTGTATGGAATTAACTAATATAAGTTTGTAATGATCTTCTTCTTTAAAATACCTTTAAATATTAACTTTTTTTGGATTTTTTCCTTTATTTGTAGTACAAGTTCTTACCTATTAGTTAGTTCTTCTTTTTCGTTCTAAATTTCATGACTGTAGGTCCACGGGAAGTACCCCATACGTTTTGATTACACGGCGAGTTTCATACAAGGTACAATAAAAACGATCCATATATGCTTGTATCTTTTGATTGCGTTGATTCAAGCTTGTTTTGCTCTGTGCTTCAAGGGATCATAGATTAGAATATTGGATATTCTTTTACGGACAGACGGAGAGCAAAGTGATCCTATAAGGGTTTCATTTTTTCGCTTTTGAAGTACAGAACCCTAAAACACGTTTACAGTATGGCTCCCATAAAAAAAATATTATGTGTTTTAAATATTTATTTTATTGTGTGTTTCAACATTTCTTGTTCTAGTGGCGACGTTGTTACAGTTTAACTGTCACGGTTTATTAGGTACAGCCTAACGGCAGACGGACAGACGGACGGATGGATAGCGGAGTCTTAGTAGGATATAGTACCACTTTGGGTATGTAACTAAAAATAAACATAATTTTCGACAGGCAGGCGTTATAGTGCAGCCATCATATAAAGCGATATCTGGAGTGAAGATAGTGCAATTTGACATTTTTGAGGTAATACTTCAACCATACTATTTACGTCTATCCAAATTTTTTAAAATATGGTCGATGCGATAACATCGTTGTGTCGTGGGTTTGATTCGCACTCGGTGTATAATGAACTATTTATTAGTTTCATTTCTGCTATTTGCGGGAAAAAGCGTGAAGTTGAATTTTTTTTTAAATACTTGTTGGTGTCAACTTGAATTTGACGACATTTTGTTTCCGTTTCCGTGGGAAAGCCGTTTTAGAAAATCTTCTGTCAGTGCTTTCCTACGTGAAAAACTAGCGACCTATACGCGGGTTCGCCGGCATAAATTTATCTTTATTTTCTAGCCAAATTATCCGTTCAGTAGTTTTGGCGTAAGAGTCATTCAGATATTCAGTCAGAATAACGTCCATTCTCACACGATTTCAGATTTATATTAGTAGTAGGATTTCAGTTTCTGAGCTGTGTAGTTTCAACTGTGCATTGTCTTTGTGTCTTCTGCTCTGATCTGCTCATAAATGAAAACTTTGCAAGCGTGGTTTTTGATTATCCAATGGGACATTTTCTCGTAGTTAAAAGTAACCTCTAAAAAATTATTTTCCCAAATTCCTACTTTACTATTACTATTAATAGCCTGTCGTATATTTCAAGATTCTAGGTTAATCATATCGTAGATAAAATGGGGTAACCTATTTGTATTGTATTTTCTTCACGCTGTATCAAAGTTACCAGCCGAACTTAGAAGATGTCATGTGTAATACATATTTCTTAGTTATTTCCATTTGACCATGCAGACAAAGCCGCAGGTAAAAGTTAGTCCTATATACACTGATTAATATATTGTCCAAATAGACAGAAGTACCACCATACGCTCATCTGGGCTTAGAAAAGGGAGGCCAAGCTATTCTGGAGGCGAAGAAAGCATGGTTGGACCTTCTGAAACGGCTCATCATGATGATGCAACTCCGCGCCAGCTTTATGATGGTGGAGTTGGCGAACAAAAATGCAACCAAGTAAGTTTTTTTAGTTGATTTGTTTGGGACTTTGATGGAAATGCTTATGGGTTTGAGGGGAATTGAGGTTTTAAGCCAATTTCTTTTGTGAAAAATTTCATATTCAAGATATTAATAAATTAAGATTCAAAAACAAAGGAAAAATGTAACTTTGTATGAGCCTAAGCTTGAGGGGCTTACTAATAATCTCTGAAGAGTTGTACTATTCCAGTCCTTATTCCAGACCAGCTCAACGATACCAACTTATTGTACCCGAGGTGCAAAATCAGTTTTTTAGATTCAAGTGCATAATTGTAGCACGTCCTAATAATATAAAAACTGTGTAATATAGTGATTTGTTAGTGTCTGATTCACGCTGTATCTCGTACGTAACATCAATAGCAGAGAAAATTTAATGTCGGGGCACTGTGTTCTCCGATTTCCCCACGAATTTAAAACATTGTGTGTTTGATGAATTAGGCAGAGATAATTTATCGCAGGTCATATTTTATATAAATTGAGTCTAAAACCACCTATATTAATGAACATCATTTTTATTGCTTCACTCAACTATATAGCAGGTTACCAAAGTGAACTAAGTGTTAAAATATTATTTTTCCACTTTTTCACCCATTTTAAAGATCCATTGCGTATTATGTGCAGGAACCTAAAGCTGCGATATTTCACCAGAGTGCGAAGTAATAATAAAAAAAAAAACAATTTCACAATGTATCCCGCATATATCATGGTAGGCAGAGGGAGGGAGTGTCCGTACACTAGGCTAAGGCGAGAGGTTGTTATCCACTTTCTGCCTTTCTTTTTTTCGAAAATTGAGTGGCGGAACTCAACGCTGTGCTTTGTCTTATACCAGGGAAAATCAAAATAATTTACTCCCTCCCTCCCTTTACGCTGTCCCCTCTATGTTATGATGTCTGATGATTTATATTAACGAGAGTAAAAAAACTAAAAGATTTTCCATCAAGCCTTCCGGTATAACTATTATAAAATGAACGTCTAATTTCCTTTTAAAATTGAACCTAGTACCTACTAGTGTAGTAAGTGAACCAAATGGGAATATTAGTTCAGGCAGCCATTAAAAGCTCCCTCATAAATAATTTTTATAGTTGAAGCTTTAATTTTTTTTTAAGTGACTAGCTCTCGTTGAAACTTTACACCCCTGGTATGAGAGTAGCGTGTGATTGATTTCTAATATTATTTATTTTCTCGGCACACCGTTTAGCTGTAGGCGCTGTGGCTATAGGTTCGATATTCACTCGAGGGTAAGAATTATTTTAATTTTTTCGCTCTGAAAATACGACAAAGCGCTGTGTTTTAGTTTAGTCACTCAACAGGCAATGTCTCGAAAAATTGCGGGATATGCGGGATACAGCGTGAATCTATAAAACTAAATATAATTTATTATTGAGTGTGTTTTGGTTTGATTACAAAACAAGTGGGGTTATATTTCGAATTTACTAAATAACAAAGTTTTGTTACTCAAAGCAAATTAGGGTCAAGCAAATAAACTTATATTTGTATACGAGTTGCTAACTTTTAATTACGGTTCTCGAAGATGTTCAATATACCGGATGATCTTTGAGTCTTTTTGTTCAAAGTTTTGAATAATTATATAATGATACACGATATTACTTTGACTTACTTCGAAATGTTCCTTATTAATTATTTCATACTCAGCTTTTGATTGTAAATGCAATGGTTTTGGGTTCGAGGGTCGATTCCCACTGAGGCTGAATGAGTTATTTCCATTTCTCCTATCTGGTAGGCGAATCGCGGCGTTGAATTACCCGACTCGAAATGTAATGTCCCGACAAATTCGGCAAAAAGTGAGAAACGGAGTGTCTTAAAACTAGGTTCCCTCTACAAAGTGATCCTATCATAAGTATTTAGTGTTTTTCCTATTGAGATACGGAACCCTAAAAAGTATATAAGAATAAGGGGAATAAATATAATTCTAAGCATTTCCATTAAATTTCCTATGTTTATTTTAATATTATTATAATATTAGTTATATTATATTAGTGTATGTATATCTTTGTATATTTTTAGTACATAAATTGACACAGCATCTAACCGTAACATGGACATGTGGGTTCGATACATACTCGAGATAGATTTAGTTATTTTCGCTTCTACGCTCTGGTAAGATATATGCGGGATAAAGCGTGAAGCGTGAAGATATCTGGCAAAATTTATGCGGGAAAAAGTGTAAAGTGTAAAAAAGTTGTATCCTAAAAAAAAAGAATATTCAAATAAATTGATGACAAGTAAAAAATAAAATGATTATTGTAATCAATAAAAGTAGCAATATTTTGGAGGCCTAGATAGTGAGTACTTTTAATACCTTATAAACTATTAGTAAACATAACAATGTATAGATAAAATTATTTTAAGCAAATGATATGACAAATTCTTAATAATTAAATATTTTCAAGTTTTAGTAGCTTCACGCTGTATCCTGCATATATAGCAGGGTAGGCAGAGGGAATCTAGTGTCGTTGTCATTGCATGTTGAGTGGCGGAACTCAACGCCGCGCTTTGCCTCGACACAAGAGCGAAAAAATGGAAATATAATTTTTTATATATATTTCATATCTTCGAGTGAGACTCGAACCCATAACCAGTTGATTTTACAGTCACACTTTACAGCTACAGCTGGGCTCAAACTCAAAGTAGTGTTAAAATACTTGATACTACTTTCGGCATGTTGAGTGGTGAAATTTAACGACACGCTTTGTCTTGTTACCAGAACGTGGAAATAAAAAAAAAAAAAATCCTGAGTAGGAATCGAACCCGCAACCATAGCGCTTACAGTCGGGCGCTATGGTGCTGCTGCGCTACGACGGCCTCATAATAACATCTCACGTCAAATATTTACTTATGTAGGATTTTGATCTTTTACTTTATAGAATAGATAACGTTATATTAAAACTAGTTTGTTTCACTAACTTTGCCTCCTACATTAGAAGAAATTAGTAGTTTTATTTACTAAGTATTATTTAGAAGTATTTAGTTAGTTTTTTTGTAGAATGCTGCTGACGAACTTGCCCTTCCGTCTCTTAAGGACTGGACGGAATCCTTTAAAGAAATTCTAAACTATTATTATATTCTATTTCAGAATATATTTAATCTTTTTAACTAATTGTCTAATTTGATATTTTCGTTTTTTATACTTATTTTATTTTATTTTTATAAATATTATTTCTTGTTAGTGATTTTTACTGTGTAGGTAAATAACTGGCTTTACAGCGAAATATAAAGTCAATAATTTTTATGTACTTATTCAGACACTAAAGAACTGAAATAACCCTAACTAAACTTGAAAAAAAATATCGAATAACAAATTAAAATAAAATATATGTAGCTTTTATATAAATTAAATAATTTATCTTTAAAATTTATATAATTTATGAAAAGTTCAAATATATAATTATGACTCATTTGGCGGTACTCACGGACACGTTTTGTCTTCTTCGCAGAGCTCTAAGCGAATACTCATCCATTTATCTATAGCACTGGTTTCCAACCAGTGGTCCGCGGACCACCAGTGGTCCGCAGAAACCTAAATATGGCCCGCGAACGATTTAAATTTTATGACTGGGGATGGTGAGGCGAAGTTTTTGTTTGATTATCACAGTTAATTTTTATTATACCTACATACATAGTGGTCCGTGCTACCAAGAATGATATAAAGGTGGTCCTTGATCAAGAAAAGATTAGGAACCCGTGATCTATAGGATTTGACCCCTATACTACTGTAGTATGAAAAATTAAGTCTTATTACAATATAAGACTTAATTTTTCTATGTAACATGACAAAAAAGACTTAGCTTGATAATTTAAAAACAAATAAAAAACACCATAGGATCACTTTATCGTACATCTGTTTGTCCGTCTGTTCAACAGGTAGAGTAAGCTGAAATGAATATGAAAAATCCAGGTCTATAATCCCTGAACACAATCAAAAGATACGCGATAAGAAATTCGCCGTCTTATATAAATATAATCAAATCTGTGTATGGTCGTTCCCCACGACCTATACTTATGAAATTTGACAATAAGTCCGAAATATAGAAATCTATAGGTTATAGGTACATTACAAATAAAATTATTGTAAGCTAATTAAGCTAAATTAAATAATTGTAAACTAATTAAAGCGTTTACTTTTTATAAATTGTATTTTCCGTCACGTCGTACGTCGTACAATCGTGAAAAGGTGATGTAGGGGGTAGCGGGGCTACAAGTTCCGACTACTTGAATTCAGTATTTATACAATATGATCAAATTCTACTCACTTATCTAGACTTGTAAATAAAATAGTCATTTGAGGCATTCTTTGTAAGTTTTTTATTATCAAATTTTTTATCCCCAAAGTCGGAAAGTGACAACTTACCCCGATTTGTGACAAGTATGTTAACAAGGCGGGGTACATTGTTACTAAGGCTATTATTGTGAAATAAAAAACAATTAATAATAAAAGGAAGCTAGTTTATTTAAGTAATATTCAAGAGTATTATAAGGATCACCACATAAGCATATTTATTATAACGAGTGACTATATTGGTTCATAATAATAATTAACATGATTATCATGTTCAGTCATTAGTTCAGTCTTCAGTCATACTGCCTTGTCTTAGACTTAAAAACAATAATTAACGTCATATTAAGAAATCAAATACTGATAAATAATAATTTGAAGATATTAATTCTGGTTCTTGAGTCTTATATTCTTAACACTGAACCCACTCTTTTCCAGAATGTGAATTAGAATGACTGCTGTACCGGACGGGCGGATCTCGAGCGAACGAGCCGCTGACGCCCTGTACACTATAGGTTCCGGATAGTGGGAACTCAGAGATCGCCGAATGAAACAAGATACTATTTCTATATAACGGTCGGTGACT
>DWQW01004474.1:0-19759 GCA_018249695.1 Heliconius erato demophoon | reverse complement strand
CACTCGAGGAGATGAAATATTTACTTAAATTTATATTTCCATTTCTTCGCTCTGGTGTCGAGGTTAAGCGCGGCGTTGAATTCTGCCACTCAACACGCAATGCCTCCAGAATCCGGCAGAAAGTGGGAAACGAAGTCTCTTAACACTGGGTTCCCTCTGTCTACCCTGCTGTGTGCGGGATACAGCGTGAAGCTGCGTGATTTATAAAATTTTAAAGAGTTGAATTTTTTTCCATTTTTCGTTTACATGATTGTATATGGTGGGTGAATAATTTTTATATAAAAAAAGAAGAAGATAAGAACAGCATTGTTTTCATGATTTTTGTTTTCTTTGTTTACTTCTTGATCACATACTTCCATTCTTGTACAGTGTTGTACCATCTTTATCTTTTACCAAATCCAATACAAAAATAAAATATTAAAAATGGAAAATGTGGCGCTGCTATCAGTATAAGCCTGTTCTCAAAAAGCAGCTTACGCCGATTTAGGCCAAGCAAAATATTCGTTACGCTTGACAGCAGACGTCATGTCTACACTATAGATATATGAACACTCACACAAATGCAAAGCTCAGCTTAGATCTCGCGGACGGTACGTGCATTTTGTTTGATATTGTTTCTTGTTTGTTAGCTTCACGCGTTATAACTAGCGTGATTGTATCTGCATATCTGAGAGGTACCCCTGAGAGGTACCCCTCGTCCTCTGTTATTAACCTCTTCATGCATGCCCTCTGGGGAGCCCTCATTCTTTTATGTGACCTTTCCCCAATATCATCTGTAATGTGTTCTCAAAGGTCTAACGAAGTTCCCCCTTTTGCTTTTTTACCGCTCACTCTTACTTAATTTTTTTTGACATAAAGATATATTATTGGAACTGGATTCGGACGTAGACTCCCCTCAGAGTTAATACTAAAATTAAACGAACAAAACGCATAATCGTGAATAATATAAATAGATTCAAAGGAAGATATCAAGCTACCTAAATTTAATAGGTTTTGTTTAAAAATGGTCCCTGAACCTTTATTTTTAAAGTCCTTTTTCATATACTTTCGTAATAGGGTCAAGGATAGTCCTCAGCGTGAATATTGCTTTTGTAACGTAGTGAAGAAGTCTTTAAGAATATTTTCAAGCGCGGCGTTTCTTTCTTTTCTTTCCAATAAAATGTAAATTGTTTCAAATAGGAATATAGCTGCTCATAATATATATTTGAAATAAGAAATTTGAATATAATTTCAATGATCTAATTAGTGATTATTGTTGGAGCCATCGTAGCGTTTATATGAGGAAATGTAATCGCGATAGTTCTGGATTCGACCGTCACTCAAGGGTGTGGCGATATTTTAATCATTTTCATATCTGTGAAGGCAAAGCGCAGTGTTAAGTTCCACCACGCAATATTTCAAATTAGCGCGGAGAACGGTGTGTTGATAAATTCGCTCTACCTACCCTTAAATATTGTCATAACACTCTTCTTTTCTAGTTTCTTGCGGAAAAATTGGAAAAATTCAAATGCCGGAAAACGATAAAGATTGAAAATTAAACAAAGAATATAAAATATTGTTGTGTGCGAAATTTAAAATCAACTACCGGTAACCACAGACACAAACAATCAATATAATGAAACCTAAACTTGTCTGGTTTAGGTTTCATCAGGTTGATTGGTTATGTCTGTGGTTACCGGTTAACCACAATTTTAAATGACCCAAATGAGAAAATAATAGAGAAGGAGGTCGCAACCATTGAGTGTTCCATTGCGTGAAGAATTAATTATTTTAATCTTCTCGCTGTAGTAAGAAGACAAGGTGTGGCGTTGAGTTCCGATATTCCATTCTGTCATCATTTTATAATTTTTTTAGCTTCACGCTGTATCAAACACATGGCAATGTTGGTAAAAGAACTTGTGAACCTAGCGTCAAGTCACTACGTCCCCATTACTAATTATCTATGAAAATTATTATTATTATATTTTATTTAACAAAGAAAAAAACAAGAGTAAAAAAAAAACAAAAATTGCTTAACATAAAATAATAAAAAACACTACATAAACAAATTATTTTGTTTTTTACAGAATATCATCAAGTCACCTTGACTTACGAATGTAAACAATAGAGACGTCTCGTACGAAAGCAACGGTTACAAAGTCTTCTCAAATAAAAACACTGACTTCCATTCTCACAATGGTTCTTACAAAAGGGGTTGTTTATTCTGTAAGGTGGTGACAAAGGAAGGTGCCAATTCTTAAAAGGACCCTAACATCTTGTTGGTTTAGTCGTTAGCTTGTAAATATTGAGAATAATGTATTTTTTAGTAACCTTTTTTGTAGTTTCACGCTGTATCCCGCGTATAGTGGGGTAGTTGGAGGAATTTAGGGCTAAGGGTTAGGACACTCCGTTCCAAACGCACCAAAATTTTCGATAAATTTCGATTTGAGTCCTGTAGTTCAACGTCGCACTTTGTCGTGTTATCAGAGCGAGGAAATAAAAATAATTCATTCTCCCAAATGGAAATAGAACCCCGAACTGTCATATTGAGATTAATTACTATAATTAGTACTGTAAGTTAAATAATATATTTTAAAAAATTACCTATTTACTTGGTAGATTTAAGATAAGAAGTTCAATATTTTTTTTGAGTACACTCCGTTATACGAGGCCTAAAGCTATTCGATATGAAGATAAACCGTCGAAATCCCCTAACTTTGAGCTTCAAATATGATTACAGAAATGCAAGAAGTTTTAAACTAGCAAGACTGACTTTTCTGCTAGTAATATTAAGCTTACTTTTAGGCCGTCATAGCGCAGAGGCCCAAGGGCGTGACTGTAACGTGACGATTGTGGGTTCGATCCCTACTCCAGGGAATGATTTATTATTTCTTAATATTTTCTATTCTCCGCTCTGGTACCAAGGCAAAAACCCGGCGTTGAGCTCCCCACTCAATACGCAATGCCTCGAAATTTCGAAAGAAAGTGGGAAACGGAAGGTCTTGACACTAGGTTCCCAATGCCTAACCTGCTGTGTGCGTGATACAGCGTGAAGCTGTTTTTTTTTACTTATTTTAAAAAGGTTCAATACTCGCTATAAGTCTCTCAATATGATCTTAGTATAAGTTCATAGAGCCAAAAAAATCTTTTAGTGACTGGCAATAAAAGGAAGTGCTATAACCCACTTAAAATAGCAATCATAGCATATAAAGGTACTCTCACATAAGTGTGAGACGCTATCAAATTGTATGATATGTACCTATAAGTAGCTACATACGCAATTTGATAGTGTTATTGTGGCAAGGCTTCCGAAATTAGGTCAATGTCTATCGATATTTCACTGTATGTATAGGGGTTATTAATTTTGAGCTCTTCGCTCTTGCTTATTTTTTTTTGGTTTCACGCTTTATTCCGCATATAGTAGAGTAGGCAGAGAGAACTTAGTGTTATCATACTCCGTTCTCCACTTAAACTAAACTAAACTAACTTCACGCTTTATCCCTAGCGGGGTAGTGAGAGAGAACGGAGCGCCAAATGCTGCGGTCTCTACATACCTCTTTCGCCTTCATACATGCCCTCCGGGGGGTCCTCATGCTTTTTACGTGACCTTCCACCAGTATCTTTGATACTGTGTTTTCGAAGGTCAACCGAGGTCTCCCCCTACCTCTCTTATCGCTCACTTTTCCATCATAAATCTTTTTTGCCATTCTTTCATGCCTCATTCGTTCGACGTGCCCAAACCAGCTGAGCACGTTCTTCTTCATTCTCACCGTGACATCCTCGCTAGTACTTGCCATTCTGTGTACCTGTTCATTGCGGATTCGATCAGCTAAGCTGACTCCACATATCCTACGAAGAGATCTCATCTCCACAGCATTCACCTTTCTTTCATTTTTCTTCTGTAGTACCCACGTTTCGCTGCCGTATAACAGAGTCGGTATCAAAACTGCATTGTGTGCGGCCAAACGCGCAGCTGTGCTGACGTTTCGCCGTCTCATCAATGCAGCTAAGGCTCCGTTAACCCTGTTACCGGCAGCAATACGCCTTTCCACATTCATCTCGTATCTTCCATCTCTACTAAACATACTCCCCAAGTATACCACTTCATTCACTTGTTCTAATATCTTACTATTTACACTGATCTTGCATTCCGTCTTTTCTTCATCTCTTTCAAAAATCAGAACCTTTGTCTTATTCGCATTGAGGCTTAGACCATTATATTCACACCCTTCTTTCAGAGTGGTGACCAATGCCTGCAACTCGCATTCTGATGATGCAATAAGCACTGCATCATCTGCGTACAGCAAGCAATTCACATTCAGGTCACCTACTTTCACCCCCATATCACTTTGTTTCACTCGTTCTCCACTTACCGCCCAATTTTAGAGATATTACTGAATGGCAGCTTTGTCTTGATACCAAAACTAGAAGCTAGAAAACGAACTCCCAACCATCGCGTTTACAATCAAGTGCTGTATCGTTGCACCACGACGGGCTCGAGTTTTGCACAATGAAACATTTTAACTCTGAGATGATACTGTTTTCTTTTATAGATTTAATTATATAAAAACTTCATCTCAAGATCCCTCTCAAGGTCAAACTTGAAGTTGAAAGCGGTTTATAATTTTGGCTCTAAATATTTCAACATAATTTAAATGTTACTACATACTAAGTGTGTGTGTGACTCAAATTCGTGCCTCTTGGACATCGTCCAAGCGCTAGCCACATAGCGCTTATACAATATCCTAGAATCATATGTGGGAGGCCACCGTGGTACCGGGGCAAAAGCGTGTGGCTCTTACGCGACGCTTGTTGTAAGGCAAAAAAACGGCGTTGGGTTCCACCACTTAACAAGCAATGCTTCGTAAATTTGGTAGTAAGTGGCAAACGGTGGGTCTTAACACCAGGTTCCCTCTACCCACCCTATATGCGGGACACAGCGTGAAGCTGAAAAAAACTAAATTGAAATTAACTAGGTAATTAGTATGATATAACTTGATATAACATCAGAATCAAACAGCAATTGTCAAAGAATAAGAATTGGCACATCTTAACTGCATCGAGCATTTCTTTATATCAGGGGTTCCCAACCTTTTCTTGATCAAGGACCACTTTTATATCATTCTTGGTAGCAGGGGCCACTATGCATGTAGGTATAATAAAAATTAACTGTGATAAGTAAACAAAAACTTCGCCTCACCATCCACAGTCATAAAATAAAAATCGTTCGCGGACCATACTTAGGCTTCTGCGGACCACTGGTGGTCCGCGGACCACTGGTTGGGAACCACTGCTTTATATAAATATGAAAAGAAACGTAAAAAACCTTAATCCAAAAGATGGAAGTCCATTTACTTATATTGTGAAATGATAACTTCGTTATTGCGTTGAGATTTATATTGCCTTTTTTTATATCTTTCTTTATCTTAATAAAATAAATAAATATTCTTTATTATTATGTTTCTCCAGTGGCAGTGCTTCTAACGGTCCCTAATTAAAATGGAGACATTTATCACTTGCATGAGCAACCTGAGCAGCCTCAATGTGCAATATCCTGAAAATTGGACGGTAATTGAGAAACAGAGTGTCTTGACACTAGGTTGCCTCTGCCCACCCTGCTGTACGCAGAGGATACTGTCTAAAGCTAAAAAAATATTAATTTATAAAGTTATTACAGCGTAGCGACGATATTATATTAATATTATAAACGTGAATGTAACTTAACCTTTCACGCCAAAATTACTTTACCAATTATCATGAAACTTTGTACACATAGTCCAAGACGGAGAGATAGGAGAACTTTTTATTAAAAAAAGATATAATTCTTAAGCTTTAATATAAAAATAAGATTAAGCGAGCGAAGCCGCGTTTAAGTCTCCTTTATTATACAAAATGGAAACTGAGTGCCCCCGATCATTATTTTGACATTTTATTGATTAAAAGTGTATTATATAGATGAGCTAGATCAAAGAAATCACTTAAACTAATAACTAAAATCGTTCAGATTTATTAGCTTTCAAGGTTTAAAGCCAAATGGCTTGACATTTTCTAGTTTTCCTTTCTTATAGGGATCGTTAGCATATTACTAAGTATTACGTTGATAACCAATCAGTTTTAAGTTTTCTTTTTTTAGTAGTAGGCAGAGAGGGAGGGAACCTCGTAGCGTAGTAATAAGACACTCCGTTCCCATTGAGGCACACACACTCACTCCCCATATTGTAGAGACATTGAGTGTTGACTAGTGGAACTCAACGCCACGCTTTGCCTCGTTACTCTAACGAGGTAAATATTAAATATTTCAATTTCTTAACAGAGAATCGAACCCACAACCTATCGCATTTACAGTCAAACGCTTGTGCCTCTATGCCACGACCGCTTCATCATTCCTTTCATTCTATTTAACCAATAATAATAAAAAGATTTCTTAAACAAAAAGCTCAATAAGACTTTTCACTGAAACTAAGCTTTCAAAACCAGTAAATTCCAAAGCCCCGCCGTACATAAGGATCTGATTTCGCAGAAGACACGTAAAGTCGCCTAAAGTTATATGATTCCACTGAATGTAATAAAATTGAAACGCTCCAAGGCCTTTCTGAGTTTGAACTGTTTTATTTAACTTTTACCTGATTAAATGGAATTTATGTGAAGTTTTTGTTTGTGAGAGGGTTATTTGAATAATAAATAGTAGATGTTATATCTTGAAATAGCTTTGGAGATCGATGTAAATTAGAAAGAATTTATAAAGATTGTATAGAGAAAGGCAGGCTAATGTAATAGTGATTTATTTAGCTACACCCTGTATCCCGCAATGTAGCAAGGAAGGCAGAGATAAGCTGGGAACCTAGTGTTAAGATACTACGTTCCAATTAAAACATATCCCGTTCTTTAATTTTCGCTGGATTCTGGAGACATTGCGTGTTGAGTGGCGCAACTCAACGCCGCGCAGCGAGCAGTTAATATATATTATACACTCCTCTTCCATATTATATCTAGATAAAGCGCAGTGTTGAGCTCGCTACAAGGTTTTTTCTGGCCACTAACATAACATAATCTAAATAAACCATTTATTCTTCTATATTATTTTTTCAACGAATTCATGGCTTGGTCGATGGGACTTAAGGGAGCACGTGGCCAATACATTACAGTAATAGCTTTACTGCTCTTGTAAAAGGTTTATTACCTAATTTGTTAAAAACTACTATGTTTATTGATGGTATTGTTTGTTTATTAGAGTGAGAAGTAACAATTAGCTAAATCGCTGAATAAAACATATTTTCACGCTGTATCCTGCACAGAGAAGGGGTAGAGGGAACCTGGGAACCTAGTGTTAAGACACTCCGATCCTATTAAGACATTTCCGTTCTCCATTTTTCGCAGAACTCTGGCTATAAAATTTTCTAAAGGATGAACTTTAAAGGTGACAAAGTAATGAACTTTCAACCATAATGAAGCACGAAACTTCACCTAAGTGTAACTGAAGTATCAGCAAGTATACCTACTTTTCTTACTATCTCTATAGATAAATGATAGCTTTTAATCTACTTTTATTTACTATTTAGAATATAAAACGAAGTATTTCGTGGCGGAGGGACGGAAAAGTACGGCTGTAAATGAGACTAGCTGTGGGTTCGATTCCCACTCTAGGAAATGGAATATTTAATATTTTAATATTGTTCAGCCAATCAACACGCAAGGCCTCCAGAATTCGGTGTAAAGTGAAGAACGAAAGTGAGTTCTTGGAAACTATGTCCTTTTTGTCTAGTGAGTGATTGATATGATATGATGCTAAAAAAAAACCCTTCTGTTACTCAGAGACTAACAGACTTCGCACGAACGAAAATAATGGACGTAGAAAGTTGAAATTTGCTCGAATAGAGGAATAAAAGGAACGGAAAAAAAACGGAAAAGGATGAGAGAGTGTCATTTCTTTTAGATTTTTAATATTTTTATTATGCTTAATTTTTGATATACATTACTAACAGGGGAGGAGGTCGAAAAATTTTGTGTCTAAACACTGTTTTCTCTAATTTTTGCCTCTAATTTAATTCTAATTTATTTTTTTAGAGAAAATGAAAGTTATTCTTTCTCTTCAGTGGAAAGTGAAGCAACGATCGTCGGTTACAGTCAGACGCAGTCTACGAATCAGGATGGCTTTTAATGTTTATAAAAGCATGCATGTTTTTAATATTTAGCTCCTACTAAACCACAATCTTCGGAAAAATATTCAAAATAAATATAGATAGGTAAAATACATTTTTTTTTGCTCCACGCTGTACATATATATTCGCTTATATAGCAGTGGCCAAAGGGAACCTAATACTCCGTCACTCAGTTTCTCAATTTCCGTTTAATTTTCGAGACATTGCTTTATGAATGGCGGAACTCAAAGAGACGCTTGTTACCATACTGAAATAATGAAAATAATTTATTCCACCAAATAGCTAAAAAAAACCCACAATCGACGCATTTACAGTCACTCACTTTGCTGCTGCACCACAACTGACTAAAAGAGATGATTACTGGGATCAACTTTAAGAGAAAAATATTTGTGAAGAAGAGCTCTCGCAAAGTTTTTTAAAAAGAACTAGCTTTAATGAATTCATTATTTAAAATATATTTTAAAATTTAACTTGAACAACTTAAATAAAATTAAATCAGCTTCACGTTGTATCCCGCACACAGTAGGGTAGGCAGAGGGAACGTAGTGTTAAAATATTACGTTCCCCACTTTCTGCCGAATTCTGGAGACATTGCGTGTTAAGTGGCAGAACTCAACGCCGCGCTTCACCTCGACACCAGAGCGAAGAAATATATAAATTTAAGTAAACATTTCATCTCCTCAAGTGGTGATCGAACCGACAACCAGTCGGTTTTACAGTCACACCTCGTGCCGCTGCGCCGCGACTGGCCTCTACAACTTATCTGAAGATAAAATATGGAGTTATGTTCTCGATAGTGAAATATTTCATGAAACATGTACAATTTATTATCTTATGATAGTAAAAAATAATAAAATATTTTTAGCGTAAACGTATAAATATTAGAGCGTAAAGGGATTCGAACTCGAGATAAGAAATATTTAATATTTTAATTTTCTAGCTCGGGTGACAGGTTGAGTTTCACCACTCAATACGTATTGCCTCCGGAATGCTGCTGAAGGTGGAGAACGGAAGTATACTTTATTCCCAGGTTCACTCCACCTATCTTGCTATATGAGGGACACATGAATAAATAAAAATAATAAAAAGGATCTATCTATACCTATTAGGTAACAAAAATTACGGGCCATGTATCTATGTAAGAAATATGTATAGTGGCATGTTGCATACTGCGTATACGAGGTTAGACACAGGGAAAGGGAACCTAGAGTTAAAATAGGTAATATTGGGCGTTGCGCAGGGAACTCAACCTCTTCGAGGGACAAAACGCTTCATTCCCAGGAAAGGGGTCGAATCTACAATCGTCGCACTTACAGTCACACATTGTGCCACTACGCCTAGCCACAATATAATGCGACGTATAAGTAATTCTTTTAAGACACCGTGGCCGTTTAAATAAAAAAAAAAATACACAATCAACAAAATCAGCTATGTATAGATCTAGTTTTTATTAATTTCAAATATAGCAACTTTTCCTTTGAACTATTACTGTGGAGTATCGTTTCAGATATCATTCAATATTCATTCCTCAAAAATTGTTCATGCAATTTACAGCAATGCAACTTTGGGAACTTTCGGGAACTTTTTAATGATGTAGGAAGTAGATATGTACATACATATCGACCAATATGTTGTATATGAACTAAATTTGTAGTTATATTTTATTAGAGACGGTTTTTTTGTATATTATCCTTACCTTAAGTTTCACTTGATCTCACTTAATGAAAGAAAATCATAATGTGGGCTTCTTTCATTTCTTTTAAAATTTAATTAATTAATCAGAGTAGAAATCTTACCTAAAATCTTTGCATTTATAGTCAGATGACGTATATACAAATTTTAAATATATTAAAAATATCCTCTGTAAAAATAGATTTTCAAGCACTTTTAAATTAAAATATAATTTATTTTTTTATTCCGCACTCAACAGGGTAGGCAGAGGGAACCTAGGGTTAAGACACTCTGTCCCACTTTCCACCGAGTTCTGCAGGCATTGCGTGTTGAGTGGCGCAACTCAGCGCCGCGCTTTGTCTTCACACGAGCGAAGAAATGGAAATATAAATGTAGCTAAATATTTCTTTTCCTCGAGTGGGGATCAAATCTACAACCACTTGATTTTACAGTCACACTTTGTGCCCCTACGCCACGACTGGCCTCAAAATATAATTAATATAAATGTAGTAACGATTATAAATCATATAAATTATAAAAATGTTTTTACGCTAGTTTGGTCTATCCAATTAATTAATTATTAACATCATTTCGTGGTTTCAGTTAAAAACCTCAAATCAATTTAAATGGAATGTATAAATTTTGCTGCAGTTGTCATTGCCTATAGAATAAAGTTTATAGATATTTGGGATTCACGTTTTCAAACATGTTTCATTGTGAAGAACCGTGTATAGTGTTCATCACACTAATCTTGGAAACTACTAAACTAGCTCTAATTGTAAAATTCTGTTGCTTAATTAATTTGTCAAGGGCATAGGAGATTATTATAGATTTTTTTTTAGTTTCATGCTGTATCTCACATGTGGCATGGTAAGCAGGGTGAATCTAGTGTTAAGACACTCCGTTTTCAAATTTCCGTCGAATTCTCGAGGTATTAAGTGTTGAGTAGCGGAACTCAAAAGTCGCGCTTTGCCTCTTTATCAGAGCGAGGAAATTAATTTATTAAGCAGTTTATTTCTTCGAGTCAGCATCGAACCCACGACCTGTTGAGTTTACAGGCAAAAATAAGAGGGGCATAATAAAAAAAGCATATAGTTGTCGAATTATAAAACTTGCTCTATATTGGAAGTCGGTTAAATATATTTATACTATAAATAAATACAATGTATAATTAAGTATATACTAATGATATTTGAAAAATGCACCAGATGCTACGATCTAAAACCTCTTAAGTAAATTGTTGTATAATGTTAGACGATGCGAGGGGAATATTAATATTCGATCAGCTATTTTAAATATTCAGGTATAGTCGTGGGTAAATCTTTATATATTTGTTGCTATAAATTGTAAAACACGTTCCCAATTACTATGTATTTTTTCAGCTTTTCGTTGTAACCCGCACGTAGCAGAGGGAACCTGTAAACCTATTGTTATGACACTCTATTCCTATTAAGTCACTTCCGTTGCCCAATTTCCGCCAATTTTAAAACTGAACACCGCGAAATTATATACAAAAATACATATATAAAATCCATCCAAGCAGAAATCAAATCTACAGTCGTCGCATACCGAATACTTTCCAACTGAGTCACAATAGCAAAGAAAAACTCTAAAGAATTAAAAGTAAAAAAGAACACCTTCAAAAAGATTCTACTTCCCTTATAATTCATCATTTTTAGCACCCTCCGTGACGTTGATAGATTCATTCGAGCCAACTTTTCGGACTTCCGGAAGTAGAATAATAATTAAGTAAGTCCGAGAAATTCCAAGTATAATTATTATGTTCATAATATCCGCCTGCCAACTACCTCGGCGGGAAATTGGGGAGGATTCTTTTGATTGGGGTAAAAAAGGGTTTAAAAGATAAAAAAATTAACGATGTTTATTTTATTATTTTTTGCTAAAGCAAAAAGTAATTTAACATTGTATCCTGAACAAACTTGGAATCTGGGAACCTCGTTTTAAGTTGCACAAGGGTGTAGCTGAAACGTGACGGCTGTGGGTTCGATTTCCACAGGATGACATGTTTAATATTTAAATTTTCCTCGCTCTGGTAAAGAGGCAAAGCATGGCGTTGAGTTTCGCTACTCAATACGCAATGTCTCTAAAATTCACCAGAAACTTGGGAACAGAAACAGAAATTAATGGGAACGGAGTGTCTTAACTCTAGGTTCCCAAGTTTCCTCTACCCACCCTGCTATGTGCAGGACACAGCGTAAAGCTAAAAAACGCAAACGTAAGATGCTAAAAACGTTTTATCTGTATAAAAATTAGGAAACGATTCAAAATTGGTTAAATAATCAATACGGGTTAATAAATTTGATTGATTTGACGAAGGTATTTGGGTCGACAGGCTACCTGTCTCACGTAAATATTGCAACTTCAATATTTCAAGAACATTTCTCTTGAATTTTCAGTGTGCCTTGGTTAAATATTTGGAGTTAATCATTGCTTCAGATGTAGGAGATAGTCAGTTCGAACTCACTTTGTTATCGATTTTGGACTGGTATGCAGAGAAAATCTAATTTTATCTGTTTATACTTCGGAAAATAAATCTTTTCTTGAATAAGGAAGAAAAGATAATGTAGCGGAATTTGCACCTGCGCCTCTGCGAAACCGTCCAAGTCCCCTGACCACTAAGCCGTACGTTCTCATCAAGCTATGTTGAAAAGATAAAAGTAAGCTGTTTGACTATCGTTAAAGGTACCTTACCGATTAAAGTTAAGTCACAAAATTAACCTTCTACGTTAACCGTTACGATGAACTTTATTATATATTCTGTGCAATTACATAAGTGATCACATCCGCCAACAACCCCGCGTAACACCACAGGAGCTACAGGTGCGTTGTCAGCCTTTAACCTTTAAAGGCTACATGGGCCTAAAATGCCCAGGTAGATACTTATTTAGAAAATGTATAAAAATTTGAACGTAGCGGGACTCGAACCCGCACCTCCTGGAAACCGACCAGGCGCTCTGACCGCTAAGCCATACGTTCTCATCAAGCTAAGAAAGGTCGGTTTCCAGGAGACGCGGGTTCGAGTCCCGTTACGTTGAATTTTTTATACGTTTTCTAAATAAGTATTTTTTTTCCTAAGTGTGGAATAACACTTTAAAAAACACCCAAGTAGATTTGGTTTTTGGTTAGTGGCTACACTCTATAATATTTATTACAGCGTTTTGCACTTTTGTATATCCTCCTGAATCGAGTGTAGCACTTGAACGCTCTAGAGAAGTGGTCGTTCTCACGCGCAATTTTTACCACACGCTTGCCTCCTGGGTGTATCGACATCCATAATAGTCATAGTGCCCTATTGACTAACAACGTAAGTGCTGACCTTTCTTATGAATTTTATAGAATTACACATGAAAAATGGAGACTTAGGGATAGTTTTTTGGATTATGAGTCTATGATAGTAGTAGTAACTAGGATCTACGAAATTTAAAATCAAAGTATCTGCCGGGGAGCCGAATGAGGAAGAGAATTTATAACAGAAGAAGATATTCATCAAGATGATCTCCAAAGTATTAACGATTAAGAAGAACTTCTGTTTCATCTCTACGAGAACACTTTGTAAATGAAAGTAGAAAAAAATATTTAAAAATGACTGAGAAACTAAAAGTTTCCTAAGAATTTAAAGTTATTTTTTGTCACAATTGTGAGGAAAAAGTTCTATATATTTTTTTATATAACATTTACTAAAGTTAGTCAGATTAAGGGCAACATATTGTACTTAACAGAAATAAAAAGTTTGTATTTACATTACATTTTGTTATAAAAAAGAAAAAATATATGGTCCCCTCTTGTATCTGTTTAAGTCACATTTTGAATTTTTATTTTTTCCGAGAATTTTACAAAAATATTTACAAATAACTATATACGTTTATTAATATAGGTCCAAATTAACTGGTAAGGGCTTCACAATTTCTTACATTTATATGTCATTTTATTGTTTTTAAAACTATTACTGTTACACTTTCCAGATGATCGCGATACTGGCAGTTACTCGAAACGCCCAATGTGCTGAAACTGGGCGCGACTGTAAGGAGAGTATTTTGTAGGACAGCCGATCTGTCAAATGAGGTTTTTTGTGGTTAACGCGCAAAGTCGTGTCTTCTTGGGATTGAATTGAACCAAGTTCCTTTCACCCCATTAGGAAACGTTCCCTGGGGATGTCTCAACTGAAGGCAAAAGCTTATTGAGGCTCTCTGCTATCCACTGTGCTATCATCTGCATAGCAATAAATGCTAGAATCCTCAAAACGCGTCTACACGACCAAACGAATATACCATGGACAAAGTAATATACACAATATACACTCAAGTAGGTATACTACCACTGAACCAATAGTCTCTAACAAAATAAGTAGATAATAAATTGATTTCCCCTAAACATTAGTGACCGAACACATCACATAAAACGAACGTAATATATTTGGAGAGCATTTCCACGCACCTTATTACCTTTTAATGGGATGTGACGTGACGTCACTTCCTGTACCAAATTGGAGATATAATTGTGGTTTTTTGTTATTTTTTAGCTCCACACTATTTTACAAAAATAGTAAAATAATGTGTAAACGGAGGGAACCTAGTGTTAGGAAACCCCGTTCCCCCGCTTTACCATATCTCGCTATGCTGGAAAAAGCCTAAAGCTATTTGTTAAAAAATAAAATAAATAATAATAGTTAGATCTTGCGATTTTATCACTTTAACACACAAGACACGTGTTTTATATGTCAAAACAATTATAACAAATATTACAACAATTCAATAGTTGTTGTATATTTATGAGATGCGACACTGATTGGGTCAAGCGTTAGTTGATAGAACGTTATTTTTATTTAAAATATTTAGGCATATATAAGCTGGTGTGCAGGCCGGGCTCAACTACCTCACGTAAATTAAACAATAAGCTTCACGCTCTATCCTGCACACAGCAGAATAGGCAGAGGGAACTTAGTGTTAAAACACTCCGTTCCCCACTTTCCTCCGAGTTCTGGAGGCGTTGCGTGTTGAGTGGCGGAACCTAACGCCCCGCTTTGCCTCGACACCAGAGCTAAGAAATAAAAATATAAATGTAAATAAGTATTTCATTTCCTAAAGCGGGGATCAAACTCACAACCAGTCGATTTTACAGTCACACTTTGTGGCCCTGCACCACGACTGGGCTCCACTCCACTACCTCACGTAACAATATAAATACTCAAAAGAAATAAAAACTGACCAGAATCCCTCTTGGAAACGGTCCATGAAAGCCGACAACTAAACCATATATTCTCATCAAGCAACTTCGAAATTCTTATATGCTTGTAACAGCTAATTTATGTTGTTAGCTTCCGCTACGACAAAATTTTAGTAGGTATTTTTCTTTTCTAACTGTAGAATAACATAAAAACTTAAAAAATTGTAATAGGATTTGAAGCAGTGACCAGTATATTCTACTAGAACTATGGATACTGTACTTACTTATACTTAATATATACGGATTTCTGTATATTATCAAAGCATGTCCCTGCATCTAATGCGTTAGATTTGCTCGGAGCAGGTGCAGGATTGCGACGTTCAAAATTTTTAAAATATATTTTATTCAATTCTTCCCCATTTTTATTGTATGTATATCTAGTTTGAATTTGACCATTAGAAATAAATAAAGTTATAGCTTACATAACTAAAAACACGCTTTTAATGCCAGAACACGTGAATAAGAAGAATTTAATGAGATTATATTTATTAGTGGGCAGTCCAAGGTTGTATCAGCTATCTTCCAGATCCATCATCAGATCAGCTCGATGGTACCAAATAAATGTATGTTGTATTGCCATCTAATCTACATATAATTGCCAAAATTAAAGATGACACAACAATCAGAAGTGTATATAATTCAGATTCTTAGATTTTATTACATACTTAGAGATTAATTTTTAACTGGATTTTTTTTTAAGCATGCATTCTCCTATTGTGTAACATTATCTCTTTCTTACCGTACAACCTCCTTCGTGTCTTCTCCACACAACGTGACATTGGCGAAGTGATATGTGCTCTACTGGCACACTCGGAACGCCATAATCAAAGAACCTAACCTAACCTACTTAGAGATTTAGAAATAAAAGCGTGTTAAAAATATAAGTTTGTGTTTGGAAATGCAAACTTTCTTTCTTTTTTTTAATGCGTATAGCAGACACTCCGTTACCGATACGCACAATTTTCGAGATATTGTATATTAAGTGGCGGCATACAATCTATCAAATATTCTATCAAACATTCTATTCTAGTGTCTCTTTACAAATACGAAAAAGAGAAAGAATTCTTTGAACACATTTTTTTTGGTTAAAATATTTAAAAAATTTATTAGTTACTAATGACCCAATCACGGCTCGCCCCCTTGAACTTCATCATTAATAAATTATTAAATTTTATTAAATTTGCATTACTTTTTTTTCTAGTAGGTAATATCGTTTTAAAAATAAATGAAAAAGTAAAGCTTCAACCAATTCAATAAATCAGTTATTATAGCAAGATCACCATTGACAATTTGTCAAATAACATTCTTTAAAATGGTATAACTTTTTTATTTATTAACCGATTGAAATTAATAACTAAATGTTGCAATGCAAACAGACAAAAACTTTAAACATAATTGTTATTGATTCTATTTCGGTATTAAATGCCAATAATATTTTTTTTTAGTAAAGATTTTCCATGTACGGTTACCATTTTATTATAACTATAGATTAGATATTTGATTCCTCGATCAAGTCAAAATATAGGGCTTGAATTTCGATTTCTGCTAGATAAACTTAAATCAGTTTCATGCTATATCCCGTACTTAGCAGGGTAGGCAAAGGGAACATAGTATTAAAACACACCGTTCTCCACTTTCCGCCGTATTCTGGAGGCATTGCGTGATGAGTGGCGGTACTCGACTTAAATAAATATTTCATTTCATAGAGTGGGAATCGAACCAATAACCAATCGCGTGTACAGTCACACTTTGTGCCTTTGCGCCACAACTGGCTTCTCTGCTAGATAAACTTCAATACAAATATTAGAAACGTAGCACAAACTCAACAATAACTCAATCTAGAACTTCTAGAACTTACAATTTCTAGAATTCACAGATCTAATTATATCTAGATTTGTACTAACAATGTTTCGAAATCATCGAAGCATATATTACTTGTGGTTGAGTATAATTATTGCAGTTCCACGGAACAGGCTAACTTTGTTTAGCTGTTTGTATCAGTTTAGAGTCCGTTGTAGAATATATTATTATATTTACATATAATAGTAAAGTTTACCGGTTTAAATATTAATAGCTTTAATAGCAAGAGAATGTAGAGTATATTTTCTTTTGTTTAGCGTCACGAGTATCCCACACACGGAACAGAAGGAACCTGGGAGCCTAATAGTCAAGACACTGACGTTATGTATTTTTCACCAAATTCTGAAGGCATCGCGTGTTAAGGGGTGGAACTCAACGACGCGATTTTACTCGTTGCCAGAACGAGAAAATGCAAATATAGTGTACAGTAGGCCTTATTACTTATATATGTACAAACGTCATATAAACTCTGAACTATCGTTAATTTTTACTACTTAGCTATACGTCATCACATTAATGATGCCCAGCAAGGATAACTGTGTGGGATACAAAAATCAAAATGTAACTTTTAATAAATTTAAAACAAATATATTCTTACTCTAAAAGTGGTTAGCCATGCACACAAGCGCGTCACAAGCGTGCGACTGTAACGCGGCGGTTGTGGTTTCGATTCCCACTCAGGGGAATGAATTATTACTTAATAATATTTTGAGGCCAGTCGTGGCGCAGCGGCACAAGGTGTGACTGTAAAACCGACTGGTTGTGGGTTCGATCGCCACTCGAGGAGATGAAATATTTACTTAAATTTATATTTCCATTTCTTCGCTCTGGTGTCGAGGTTAAGTTCTGCCAACGCGCAATGCCTCCAGAACTCGGCAGAAAGTGGGGGACGGAGTGTCTTAGCACTAGGTTCCCTCTGCCTACCCTGTTATATGCGTGATACAGCTTGAAGCTAGAAAAAAGTTGTCAGATAGGTCACTCTAAAAGCAATAACGACTATGAACACAGCAAGTGGCTCGAAAAAACAAGACAAACTAATTGCCCTGTCCAACGAACACGTCGCAGTCACAGCTAAATATGCACTGTAGTACGATTTTTTAAAGTTTTTTTCTATATTTGCTTAGTAAATATTTCGTTTAGGTAATGTTTCCTTTTAAGATTTGACTTCAGGGAATTAGAAAGTTAAACTTTTTTTACTAATCCAGATTAGTGGCATATATTTAGTATTACTTACTTTTGGAACCCCGACGTTTCTAAAACTTTGCTATACTCCGTGGTTACGGGTAGACGGGTGGTAACGGATGACCTAATATAATGCTAAAATATACAGGATCAGTCCAGTTAGTTTCTAGTTAGTTTCATTTATTAAAACGTATAACAATCGTAAAAATCAATGATCTTATTACGCTTTAATTCGTTTTTTGTGTGAAAAATGGAGAACCGAGAGTCTTTACAATAGATTTTTTTCCGTTCGCCTTATAAAACATGTATGGAGTAATATAAAATAGCCTTTTCATTGCTATTAGTGTAAACTGATGAGAGATAAAATCTAGAAGAATCTAGTTCTTTTTCATGCATATAGTAAGATAGGCTTTAAGATACTTCGCTTCCCATTTTTAGCCCAACTTTACACTTTGTTTAAAATCAAAACAAATCAGCTTCACGTTGAATCCCGCACACAGCAAGGTAGGCAGGTAGGTAGGTAGGTATCTAGTGTTAAGACACTCCGTTCTTCACTTTCCGATGAGTTCTGGAGGCATTGCGTGTTGAGTGGCGGAACTCAGCCCCGCACTTTGCCTCGACATCAGAGAAAAGAAATGAAAATATAAATATAAATAAATATTTCACTTCCTCGAGTGGGGATCGCACCCACAACCAGTCGATTTTGCAGTCACACTTTGTGCCTCTGCGCCACGACTGGCATCTTTTATTGGACTTTGTTTGACCAAAAATGAAAACTAATAATTCCCACAAATGGGAATCGCGACCACGACCGTCCCGCTTACAAAACGAACACTGCCCCACGACGGTCTCTGTACCTCCTCCTACCTCCGTACTATATGTATATTATACTGAAAGTCTATTTTAAATAAGCATATAAATACATAAGCTTAATAAAATATTTATATATAATAATAAGGGTGGAACAAGGTAAGGGTGTAAAAGGGGTTACGTTTAAAGCTCGATCGTCATTACTGTGGATAAATGAATGAGCAATATCCAACCATCATCGGTGCAGTCGAGCGGCACTCACCTCTACATATTGACCTAAATTGAAATTTCATACGACTGATCGTATACGGCGGTTGTGGGTTCGATTTCGATATGCTTAAGTATAAAGTGAGTTTTAAAGAAGTGTGAGAGTGAACGGTGAGAGGTTTAAAGAGAGAAATGCTTAAAAGTGGCCACCGTGGTGCAGCAGCACAGCGTCTGACTATAAATACGACGGTCGTGTATTCGATTTCCATTTGGCAGTGTGAATTATTTTACATTCTTCTCTCTGGTGACGAGTTTAAGTTCCACCATTCATCACGCAATGTCTCGAAATTGGGGAACGGAGTGTCTTAGCACTGGGTTTCTTCTGTCTACTCTTATATAAGCGGAATACAGCGTGAAGCTTAATAAAACTGAAGAGTACCTACACGATTTAGTTACATTATTGTTTCAGTTGACACGCAATTTAGGCAGCTTGAATTTGACGTGAAGCGTTGTATATGTCACCGGACAAACCCGATTTTAGGACAAACTAGTTTGGACTAGGATGATCTAGTTTTTCCTGACCACACTAGGATAAACTAGTTTGGCCTTATTGATTACAGGCTGAACTAGTTTGGCCTAATAGCGTT
>DWQW01004473.1:0-19760 GCA_018249695.1 Heliconius erato demophoon | reverse complement strand
GAGAAATTCTAACTATTTTAAATATTTTCTCGTAAACCACGTGCTGTATGTACAAACACTGAATGTATTTCTTGAGATTTTGTAAAATGAAGCAAATAACATAAGCTAGAAAACGAAATAATAGTATTATTACCAAAATAAAACCCCGTTTATAACCCTGAGATGTAATTTTACGCATTCACTCAAAAACATTTGAACCTCTCGATTGCTGCGAAAACACTACTGGTTGTAACTACGATATTCAAAGTAGCGGGACAAGAAAAGACACAAAATGTACACTTTTTCTGATTATGACCCATATATAATGGAAGCACCAAGAAATTTTAAGTGCATTTTTCATATAAATTTCCTCTTTCAAATACCGGAGATACATTTATAATACTCGTATAATATTCATACTGAAAGTAAGAAATAAATAAAATTGTGCTGAAACGTTATAAAACCTTGACAAATATGTCAGCTATGTTAAAAATATCCACTAAAATGGCCGTGGATATTAAAATAACGCTACACAGGGTCGTTGGGCGTTCTAAATTATTTCTAGACTATATTATTTCATTTTTATATATTATTTTGGCTTATAATATTAGTTTGTTATGGTCTTTTTATTGAGGCTGTCGTGACAATAGCGCGGAAAAAGCGCGGGTTTGAGTTACGTCACTCATCACGTAATGCTTCTAGAATAACGCGGCAAGTGAGGAACGGAGTGTCTTAACATTAGGTTCTCTCTGCCTACCCTACCCTGTGGGGGATACAGCGTGAAGCTGAAAGACTGAGATTATTGGATAGTATTCAAACTCCATTCTCTGCTCTCTCGGCTCGGCTCTGCCTACTTAGCTGTGAGTGGGATAAAGCACAAAACTAAAGAAAATAATAACTAATAAAGTCATATTTAACTGGCGATCAAATAAAAATGAAAGTATGTGAATACTGGTGGGACGGGAGTAGGAAGGAAAGCGAGCAAATTAATTTAAAACTTTACCTCTGCCATCAATCAAAATCCAATCTAAATTGGACACCATTCTCGTTTGTTGAGTATTTTGAAAAATGTCAAACAATTGTCATTTCTGGTAAATTAATTGTTTTATTAAAATAAATGTAGCGGTTAAACCGGCCACACTGGCTGTTTCATTTATTAGTAGTTTTTGATCACGACTTTTCTAAAAAGAAATTTTCTAAATTTATATAGTTTGTCCTAAATTAAGATAGTACAACAAATAACTAACGATAATTGTTAAAAGTTAATACTCTAAATCATATTCTTAGAATAATTTTGTTACAAAACAAATTATCGCAGGGGCACATGGGTGCGACTGTAACGCGACAGTTCTGTTCGACGAGATAATTTATTATTATTTATTAATATTTACATTTCTTTGCTCTGGGACAAAGGCAAAAGCCTGGTGTTGAGTTCCGCCACTCAACACGCAATGCTTCGAAAAATTCTGCGCAAAGTGGGGAACGGAGTTTCTTAACACTAAGTTCCTTCATCCAGCTATATGAGGGATACATCTTAACGCTAAATAAATACATCAAGAAACCAGTTGAAAAATTATTGTTATAGTTCTCGTTGATGGATATGACTTGTTATGTGGGGCAAGTGTGCACATTTAAGCATTGTTATGCCGTTAGACGTTGTCAATAACTAGATTTTTTAAATATCTGGTATACTTACCCCAGTACAGGTGTAAAAGCGAAAAAAAAATTTTTCGAAATGTTTACATTACTACAAATAATTACATGTCAAACATGACAAAATTACGTAAATATTCTAGCAAAATCATCACTCTACGTACTCATTAAATAAATAAATTAACTATAAAAAGAAAAAATAAAGAAAATATTAGTCCATGTAATATTGTCGATTTACATCTATATATTTAATACAAGATTAATATATATATAGTGTTATTAACTACACACTGTATCCAGCATAAAGCAGGATAGGCAGATTGAATGTAATCTCAAGATACTGCATTCCCGACTTTCTATACAATCGAGACATTGCTTAGTGGCAGAACTCAACACCGTGCTTTATCTTAATACCAGAACGTACTGTAAATAAAAATATGAAAAATAAAAAAAAAAAGTGTTAGCGAAGAAATGGAAATATAAATTTAAGTAAATATATAAAAAAATATCTTTGTATTTTTTAATTACCCTACCATTTCACCATTTCTTACTAAACGTTATTCTATATATTACCGGTGATTTTCCTTAAAATTCCAACATAAATTGCCTCAATTAATCGGCCTAAAAAGTCACTTATAGACAATTTTGCTAAATAATACTTCCACTAATGCTTTTGAGCGCTATTTCAGCTATTCAAACGATCGCTACCGACTTTTAGCCACTTATATCAAACATTAACATTCAAAAGGCTTTGTGTCAAGAGTCCCATTTCGAGTTGCCTTAACGAACGCCGCTAAGAAAATTAATTGGTAACATACCTAGGGGTAAAATTGAAAACGTTGAAATCTCAATTGGTACGTTGTTATATTAATAGACACTTTCGACGCTATTTTGAAGCTTAATTGTACCAGCTTAAAGTCTATAATAGCGCCACCCACTAAATACACAAGCACGGATCAAATCTCTTTGGAGTGTTTGTATAGAATTTTAACATTATAATATTCGGAAGTTGTAAAGTAAATCAGTAAATATCTACTTTGACGAAACCCTGATGTTGATTTAGTTTGTTAATATTTCATACGATTTTGTTGTTTTAACAGAAATATTTTAAGATCATGCTTTTATATCCTATATAAAGTACCCTAAATACTTTTTTAAGAATCAATAAAATTTTTAATTTATTAAGTAAGTAGTTTATTGTTACTAAATAATTTCACTTATCTATAAAAAAACCAATCCTCAAAATAAAAAAAATACGATGCGATTTTTAAAACGGAAAAATAATAAGCAGCGACATCTATTCCATATATTAGGAAATTCTACCAACACTATGCAGAAAATGAATCAGATTACAGAAAGCTCCGCCATCTATCGCCCGCGCTTAAGACTATTGAAAAATATTAAAGCTCTTGGCTAGCTTTTTGTAGAAACCTAAGCTTTGTGTCGCTACGAGATAGTATCAAAGCTTAAAACGTATACGGTACCGGAAAACTCGCAGAAAAATCATAAGCAGCGCCATCTAATCCATACATTGGGAACTTCTACCAGCACTATGCAGAAAATGTATCAGATTACAGAAAGCTCCGCCATCTATCGCTCGCGCTTAATACTATTGAGAAATATTAAAGCTCTGGTTAGCTTTTTGTATAAACCTAAACTTTGTGTCGCTACGAGATAGTATCAAAGCTTTAACTAATAAGTGTAATGATTTATTTCATATCTTCTTAGTATTTATTATTTAACTAATATTTTTAAGGCGATAAATATAAAAAAATATATTAAAATTACTATTTTTTAAAAAGTAAAAAAAAATACTTTATGATATAATGATATTAATACTTAGTTTACTTCAATCATTCATTATTCTGCATCATATTCTACATCTCACATACTTACACATTTATTCAAATATCACTTATTTCCATACATCATCACAAAAGATAGGAGTTCATATAATAGACAAAAACTACACACATTACACTAATCAGACTAATAACTAATATTGTTTCAGATTTACAAAGTGTTTGATGTGATATATGTCGAATTACCCTGAACTAGCCTCGCCCCCATGCCTCGGCTTTCGACATGCAATCCCCTTCACCTCGACTACGGCACTACAGGTTCCCCGGATCTTCCTAGCATGATATTGTCCTGTGCTATTGATAGATAAATAGAAAAAAAACAAGAATACGTCTAAGAACTTAATTTGTTAAATTTAAAATTTGTTAAATTTAAAAAATATTTTAGATTTATTCTTGGTATTTATTTTTAATAATTATCAGTGTTCTACTGACTCGTGTATGCATGTCATCACATTATATGCAGGCATGTTTCTGTATAATATAATAAAAAAACATAAACAATTTTCATCAGCATGTAATATACATGGAAGCCCTGATTATCAACTTTGGTAAACTAGTTAACAGGTAATAACATATCGTGTTATAGCTTCAAGGGTCAACCTCAAGAGGTAAGCAAAATAATACAAATTTAATCAGTATCTAGAAGTTAGCACACAAAGCCCGTATTTATAAATCGATCTCAAGTCTGAGATCGATCTTGAGACGCCGTTTTCATTAGTAGATATATAATTTGTAATTGAAAACGGCATCTCAAGATTAATCTCAGAGTTGAGAGCGGTTTATAAATACTGGCCTAACACACTTTATATGCAAATGTTTTATATTATATAAATAATTATGGCAACATTATAGTGTCAACCAGCCACTTGACATACTGCTTGAGCCAATAGATTATGTCTTAGATAGCAAGCTTTAACCTAAGAATTACCAAGCACACTAAGCGATTCTTTAGAAGCTATTATCAGCATTATAGTTTAGTTTGAAAATAAGTTTGGAAAAATGATGTAAAATATATTTTTTATTTATTCTTCTTCTTATTGTTATCATATACAACTGAATATAAAAATAGATATTATTAAATAACATGTATAAACAATTCAACAAAATAATGAGATACCAACTTACAAAAGATTGTGATCAAGATCGCCGTGCCACAGCGCCTCAGCATCTGATTGAATCATGATGGGTGTGGGTTCCATCCTCATACGATAGAATATTTTTTTTCAATTTCTTGGCTCCGGTAAGAAGACGCAAGAATACGAAACGTGGCGTTAAGTTACATTTCTCAATACGCAATGTCTCGATTAGAAAGGAAAGGAGAGCCTTAGCACTAAGTTACCTCTGCCTATCCTCCCATATACGGGATACAACGTGAAATTATAAAAGATAGTTAAGTACTTTTAGGAAGTATTACATTATTTTACTTATCAATTTTAAGTTGAACTTGACTTTGTATATAATTACTGGTGAAATATTATAGATATTCATCTTTCACTGTCAATTAAAGCTTCAATCAAATTTACGAAGTAACCAAATTAAAGCCAAACTTTGCTTAGTATACTATCACTTGAAACTCATTGAACAGATAATTTTGAACCGATTGAACACAATGAAAGTTTCCATTTCGTCAAATATTGGTACATCTTCGTGCAGTGTCAAATCGTTCTTAGACGTGCCAAGGGGGAGACTCGTTCAGGCGAATAGGCAATAGATATTCTTATCAACACATCACGTACCGCCTGACGACTTAATAACACCGCTTTATTATTAATCATACCAATATCCTGCGATAAATTGATATAATTAAACCTTCAAAAGAAGCGATCTTGATAAACTTTATCATATTCCTAATCTATTAATTAAAATTGAAAATATTTTTCAAATTAATTTTTCACAACATTTAAAGAAACCTTAAAATTGAATTTAAGCTTACAGTTTTCCTTTCCGATTCTATGCCCCTACTTTTATATTTGGGCAATATTAATATTAAATAACAATATCAATGAAGGAGAAAATATTTGAATACGCCATCAATAGTTTATTGATACAATACACATGCCGTCACGCATGGGAGCGGTTATTACTTAATATCGCACCGCGTTCAGTTATCAGTCCGGTGATGCGAAAACAAGGGCGCGATATGCGCCTTCACGCTTTGTATACGAAGTAGTCCTCAAACTGCCAACATGTATCATATTACACATTTCCATAATAATAAAGCGTAAGTGATTGTTGGATAGTTGATTAAAATTAGATTCGTTAAAATAATCTACGTTCATAACTGCATTTGTTAATCCTTGCAACTTCATTTTCTTTTCATTATTTATAACGTGTAGTTTCCCATGTAACAGGACAATGACGGCAATATGCTTCGTCTGCAATCTGCCGATCTTATCTCACCAAGTGGGGCTTGTGTGGGCTGGAGGGAATGGATGGGACGAGCTGACACGTTCCGCGTTAGAAGAGAATACACTACGACAACGTCTAGGCAACCGAAGAGATTCAGCTGCGCAGGTGTGCTGCCTCTCACCACCAGAGCCCGACGTCGCGGATCAACCTCGAGGTAAAATATTACTATTACATCGTATTCCAAATATATATTTTATATTCCTTATTTTTGTACGTACGTATAATATAAAAATCCTATTGTAATAAAAATACAGAAAGCATTTTATTTTATTTCGCAGGTGGACCACGCCGTCGACGTTCTTCCCTAGCACAGCTTACAGATATACTTCGCGAATGGGGCGGCGGTGGAAGTAATGCACCTAGACGACAAAGAGCCCCACTTTCAAGGCGCGAAACTTTAGCAGATTTGGCCCGTTCTTTACCATGGGCTCGGCATGAACCACCACCACGGCGCCGCCGGGATTCTTCGGCTGATTCTGGGATTAAATCTTCAGTCTCTAGGCGGCGTGATTCAAAGGCTGCTGTCCCTCATGATTTTAAATCAGATTTTCCAACTAATTTAGAACGCAAGGACTCTACAACAATTATGGCATCAAGGGAACGACGTATCAAAAGACGTGGCTCCAGTGACGGCAAAGAACGTAGGGACTCCGTTGAGGGTCATCGTCACCGACGTGATTCAGTTGTGGTTCCACCACCTAGAATAGTTGCTACTCATAAGAAGAGGAGAGCTTCTCCACCAACTCCAGCTGCTCCGTCATTTATAGAGGCATCTTCGGATCCGGGCCCTACATCACATCCACCTACCGTAACTGTAGTAACTGTACATGAACCAACTCGCTCAGATGGCGATTGCCCACCAATGACTATGCCAACTATTATAACATCGGCAGTTACCCCTTCACCTACATCACCCACAGTACCTACAACTAATGCTACGCAAACCACGCAAGCTTCTCAAGTATCTGTAAGTCAATCTCCTCAAGCGACACAAGCAATAACTCCTAGCGGGAAAACTCCGCCGAGCTTAGGAGCTCGAAGAGATTCAACAACCCAGTGTGGCCGGGCTAGAAGAGATTCGCGTGCAACAGCCAGCCCAGAACGTCGACTAGGCAGATTACAAAGACAAGCAACAGCTTTTGATGACCCTACAGGTCCTCCTGGGACACGGCGTCGAGATTCTGGTCCGTCATTGGATCCAGATGACGCTGGAAAAGCTAGGAGAGATTCTTTAAGTCCGGATTCAGCAGCACGTCCCCGTCGTGAGAGAAACCAACTTAGTCCAGATAGGGCTGGTGGTGGTGAATTAAGTCCTTCTGCGGCCAGAAGGCGAAGTCGGCTTCGGAGGCAGGCGTCGTGTGCTAGAGTAGGTCGCGCACGAAGTCCTGAATCAAGTTCATGTTCTAGTCGAGATCCTAGCCCTTGTGCTCGACCGCCTGAGAGAACTATGTTTAGACGACAATCTACTACTGAAGAAATTCTTATAGCACGTGGTTTTCGACGACAGTCTACTACGGAAGAAATGATACGCTGCCGTAATTTTCGTAGGCAAAGTTCACAGAGTGATGATGCATGCATGCGTGCTCGAGGTCGCCGTGATTCGTCCACACAAATATTAGATGGGACCATCGGCACCATGACTGTCGAAACAACTAGCACATTCTTCGATTCCAGCACACAAACTGGTAAGAAAAGCACTATAACATTATTTTATTAGTATATGTAAATATATTGCAATATAAATAAATAAATAAAATGATAATAAAAATAAATAAATAAATAAATAAAATATTTATGTGTTAAGAGGTGGCCGTCAGGGAGAAGTGGCACTATGTCTGACTGTAAACGCAACGTTTGTGGATTCCATTCCCGCTCGCGAGAACAGATTATTTTCATTTCCTCGCTCTACAACCAAAATAAAGTGCGACGTTAAGTTTCGTCACGCAAGAAACAATGTCCCAAAATTTGAGGTGATAGTGGGATACAAAGTTTCTTACCACTAGGTTACTTTTGCCTAACCTGTTATATGCAGGGTACGTAGCGTGACGCTAAAAAATAATCCTTCCTATTTGAGTGCAAAATTTTAAAAATATTAGAGTGGAAACCATTATATCTATGTTAAAAAGTAACTTGCGGCTCTAAGGTGACAGCGCTACGTAGCGGGGAAAATTTGAAATACGTTGAACAACAATACAGTAACAACATACTATACAACCGCATCTCATATTACAAATGGATCTGCCACGTGCTCGTTCCCCGCCCATTTCCGCCGACCAATCGATTCCCTCGTAGCTTCGATATCTCTCTCCCACACGACTGCTTTATCGACGAAAAGGACCAGGGTGAGTTTCTTCATCGGGAGAGGATTTTACAGTGGCGCCCTCGTCAGTTTAGGCGGGCAGAGTGCTACAGCCACTTTGAACTGGCAGCGAATTCGCACGGACCTCCGCCTCGGAGGAGGATGAGATGAGCGCGGTCTCCCGGCGCAGGCTCGCACGCCCGCGTCATCTGTTGCCCACTACCGCTGCCATGTTTACTAAAACGAAAGTGACGTCCACACAACGAATAACCTACAACGTTACGTTGACAGCCTAAAATCGCGAGTAAATATTTGCGGACCATTAATAGAAATTGACTTTACAACGAACAGGTTTCCTATTAAAGGGCCTACTAACGAAAAATATTTTATAGTCTATTTTAGAATTTTTTGCTTGTATTTTTTTGATTTTATTATACAAGTGATGTGATTTGGTACTGACATTGTGTGAAGGTGTGACATTTAGACAGTAATATTAACGTAATTGCGTGTAAAATAATAGATATTAAATGTAAAAGTACATATAAACACCAATTAGTTTGATAAAGCTTAACGAATAATTTACTTTTAATAGAGTCTCGTTCTGTAAATATAAATACAAAACTTTATATGAAAAAATGGTAAGTAATAAATTATAATTTGTTATATTAAGTGCTTGTATAAAACCTATTAAATTAAAAATATAAAATGATTAATATAAACTGAGTTGAGAATAAGAGGTTTTTAATGTAAGTTAATAATTACATAGCTTCGCAATTTATTATTAAAGAAGTTATTAAAATTACAAGCTTTGTTTATCTTAATGTTGTTATCTTCGTGAATATTAGTAATGGTCTACAAACAACAAACAATACGCTTCGAAAGTTCATCTCTTCAATCTAAAATTAATAAGTTGTAATTAAACCTACAACATGTTTAAGATATTTTAACAGTTCAAGTTTTTTATTAATAGAAATAAACAAAATATATTAGAAATAGAAAAAAGAACATAACTCTTTAAAAAAATGTTATAGAACTATATTTACGTATTTAAGCTCTTAATTTATCCATATTGAAAACTTCGGTATTGTTTAATTTTTTTTTCTAGATAATTAGTAATTTCGTTTCTTTTCTAATTTCTTTTTATAAGATTTTTTGTCTTTCTTAAAGAAATTCACAATTTAAGAAATTTAAGAAAGAAGAATTCTACGGCAATTTTAAGAAGCCATCGAACAAAATCTTATTTGAAATGATATTAGTCCTTTTTAATATGACATAAAATGCCTGATCATTAGTCATATAATTTATCACGAGACTTGGACCTAATCTACTTAAACTATTTAAATAAATCAAAATAAAATCAGCTTCACGCTGTATCCCGCACACAGCAGGGTGGGTAGAGGGAACCTAGTGTTAAGACACTCCCGTTCCCCACTTTCTGCCGAATTCTGGAGGCAATGCGTGTTGAGTGGCAGAACTTAACGCCGCGCTTAACCTCGACACCAGAAGCGAAGAAATGGAAATATAAATTTAATTAAATATTTCATCTCCTCGAGTGGGGATCGAACCCACAACCAGTCGGTTTTACAGTCACACCTCGAGCCGCTGGGCCACGACCGGCCTCGAACTATTTAAATACTGTATGAAAACGAAATATAAAATCTAAACATCGAGCTATTGTCTTCACTTCATACGAATAGGAATTTAAAAGTTTCTCTAGAGAGATCAAATATCATTTCGATTGCATATTGCTGTCACGTTGACATTATTATGAGTGTCTACGATAGTGTTCTCGTGACGGGAACCATCACGAAATATTGTCACGTAAATTTTTCGCCTCTATTATTTATGAAGAAGTCAAATACATACTATAATTTTTTTGGTGTAATGATAGCTAGCAAAAAATGATATAGAAATCATCCAAGTATTTTTTATTTAAATGATAATGGTTTCCTAAACGATTATTCACTTTGTTTTTAATTTTTTATATTCATTATATATAGACATAGATAATCAGTTTCCTACTTTTTATTCAAGAAAACTTACACAAAGGCCAAAATAGACGAATACGGATTTATTATGGGCACGTAACATGCTTTAAAATCTTCACGATCTAATGTAAATATATCATAAGATATAATATTCCAAAAAACCATACTTATTATTATAGGTCTATTTAGCATAAAACAATTGCCTTTTTTGATATACTAATTTTTTTTTAGGTTGAAAATAAGTTTGTAGTGTTTGGATAATTATTTTCTATTAATTTTAACATTTCTTTACTAGCATACAAATAATATAACATTTATTCGATAGAAGTCTGTCTGCTCTATCAAACGGTTTACTGCTTTCCATTGCCAAAAACATTTATGAATCAACCCGGTTACAATGTATGTAGACAAAGTATCATATCATAACCTATTCTAACACGAAAAGTGGTTTCCAAAGTATAAAACTTGCAATTTTTACGAGGACAATACCCGTCAGCGGAGTATCTGTATATTCTGAATTTGCCGAAAATCAACGCCTCAATCAATAGAGGACAGCCAAACCGAAAAAAAATATTGCCATTACAAAAGAATTCCTTATCATCTCCGTTTAATAGGGTTAACCGAAAAAAAATAGATTGTATGTGCCTCACAAGCTTTAGAAAGCAACAAAGAAAATTGCATTGAAATTACTTCTCAATATTCCGCCTATATAATAGTTTTTTTTTATCGAAACATGAGAAGCTAAGAGAAATAGAAGGGTGGCTCTAGGAAATACGCCAAAATCAAGAATCAAATACGACCATCATCCAAAGAAAATTAAGCAGCGTTTGCATGCTTCAACCTTGCCTACGAACACCATAAAATTTTATAATATATGAATTTATACTTAAAAATGTAGATTCCTGTTTATATAGAATCTTTGAAAAAAGAAATGCTATCAAAGTTAGTAGTATTCCTTAATATAAAACACGTATAAGTACATAATTAACGGATATATTTTAAATCAGTTCTATAAATAATCATCGTGGTAGTTTAGCGTATTCAAATAATTTTAAAAATCGTTTAAGCTGAAATTAAATTTACTTATTAACTGTGAAGTGGAATAATAGCCGATATAATCCACCTTTCGATCTATTGAATGCTTTAATGAATGCCTTTGGCTTCATAACTGTAATTCTAATCATTCATCCGATGCCGAAATGTAAACTATCCCTAGAATCTGTGCATTAAGCAAAGATCCGAGAGATCTTAGGGATGTCCTTCATATACAAGTTTTAATTTTAAATTAGAAAATAGAGTGACCCATAAACTCGTTCTTCAGAAAAAAAAGAATCTGTAATATTCAGACTATAATATCTGAAAAGCAATTACACAGTGAATAGTATCATAAAATAAAATTGTAAATGAAAGTAGATTTACCTCACAATAACGCTACCTTGTATCCTTTAAACGTAATGAGCTTATTTTTTATTTGGAAAACGACTTACTTTGAAATAAACATTATCATATCAGGAGCAATAAAGAATGAAATACCTATTTACTGCTCATTTTACTGCCTGCGATCGCTTTAATTATAACCTACTCTATATTGCGTACTTTTAGTACTACAATAAAATTTGTTGGTACTTTTTATGATATTTGTATAGCTTAGTAATTTGTATAAAATTATGATAACTTTAATATTCGAAAAGTGGCGACGATAAGCTAATGGAATTCTAAAATAATAATGTGGAAATTAAAACAATTAGGGTAGAGCCCTACAGAATGTACATGAAAATATAATTGTGCCACATATTGTAAACATTTTTGTTGAATGAAGGAGAGAAATATGCAGGAAAATATATAATAGATATCTATAATGTGAAATTAGTACAGGATTTACGAAAACTTCACGAAAATTTGGCACTCCTCCCAGCGGTACTAGTCTGCCCTTTGGCGTCTCGCCAGGGTAAAATGCTTTCACTCTCAGCGACCATGCAATTTGGCATACACTCAATTCATACAAGTTTTCATTGTTCATTAAAATATTCATGCACCTAAATTAATTTAAAATCTATTGATCCTCAAAAATCTATTTTGCTAATTTGTTAAATAAAACTAATAAATTTCGGCGGGCACCTTCAAGATAAAACATACTATTAGAATTTTACATATATTTTTTTACTCGTTTCACTTAAATATCAGCTTTAAAATAAAATACCGTGTCAAACGGCCGTATAACATCTGTAACGAAACTTATGTAAGCGTACTTTGTATCGTTTATTATAGTTTGCAGTACACCTTACCATTCTCAATCTTTGCAAATCATAGACATATCGATAATTCATTTGGTTGTTCTACTAACCTAGTAAGTAAATTACGGTAGAGTTTTGAAAATTTTGTTTTTTCTAATGCTTTGATACCTATTGGACATGCCCTTTTTAGTTATAATTAGATAAATACAAAGGTTACTCATATCAGATCATTCTTATCACGTTTTGTGTACATATTTTATTTTTTTGGTTATTCTTTCATCACTCATTTTCTTATACTTGCCATTCTATGTATCTCTTCATTGCGGACTGGAATAGATAAACTGACTTCGCATATTATATGAAAAGATCTCATCTTCACATTATTCACCTTTTTTCATTCTTCTTTTGTAATATCCACGTTTGGCTGCTGTATAAGAGCTTCAATATCTATATTGCATGTGTAAGGCCAAACCTGCCGCTTACCTGAAGTTTCGCCGTCTGATCAATCATCATCTCATCAAAAAAAGCAATAAAGGCATGGTCAACTCTGTTACCGGCAACAGTACTCCTTTCCACATTCATTTCCATCTCTACTAAATACACTTCCTGTTCTGAAATTTTTATGTCTTTTTTGTCTATACATAAAAAGTATTTTACCAATAGATACTAAATTGACTGAGATATTATGCTCTTTTTATTTTAACATAACCATTATTTACCTTTCGTCGAATGTACGCTTTATAAAATTAATTGACGATTGCGCTATCTATATTGGAGATCATTTGAAATATTACCAAATACTAGGATTCAATGCTATTATTTATTTTGTTGAAGTTGATTACAACGGATTTATGGGATCCAATTTAATGGCACCGATTAGATTATTTTGCTTTTTGATTTAAGAATATATCTCGTTGTAGATTAATATTGAAATGAACGTTAAATACATGGATAGTGGGCATAGGTCATGAAATTAAGCTCAACTAACAACTGAAATTTATGAACTCTCTAAATACTCTATTTTCTAACTTATATACTTATATTATATATATTTGAATATTAACTTAGTTGAAGTTTCTCAAGCAAAGTTACCTTTCAGAGCCGTCCCCATTGTACGACAACAACCACTATCACGAGGAATGTCTTCGCTGCAACTCCTGTGGGCTGAACCTGACAGGGCCCAATCAAGTAAGTTGTACATTTATATCTTATTTGTATTTTTTCACGATATAATGGCGTAGATGGAAATATCAGAATTTTCACATTATTTAATTCCATAGATTTAACTCTATGGAATGCTTTGTTTTAACTTTACACTGTGTCCTGGATATACCAGAGTAGGTTCGGAAACTGATGTTAAGACACTTCGTTTCCCATGCCTAATTTTCGAGACATTATGTTACATTGTTGAATAGCGGAACTCAATGTTACGCTTGGTTTTGTGACCGGAGAAAGGAAAATCTAAATAATTTATTCCTTAAAAGTAATTTATTTTCGAGTGTAAATTGAACCCCAAGCAGTCGTATTTATAGTCAGTCAAGGGTATGTTTATAATTAAAAATATTTCCCAATCAGATTTGATATAGGCTTTTAATTCTATGAATTGCCAACCACTAGTTGTATATAATGGGCAATGGCAATACTTAAAGATAGAAAAATAAATTATGAACAAACAAATTTACCTACATAACCACATCATGTATTACAAAGTTCCTAATGCAATTTAAATTTCGTAATCGTGTATGATACCAGAGTTTTATATAAATTCTATTACTACGTATTCATTATCTTTTAGCTAACTCGGGGTGTATCCGGACTCTTGATAACAAATAATTATAAGCAAGGCTTCGTACTTATCATTCGTCATTCTCGAAAGTCCACGGAAGTAATAAAAAAAAATACTTCACCTATTTACTATTTACTATTTATTTACTATTTATTTATATCTCCGGCGTCGTATAATCATGACATAATGATACTTTATATATTATATTTTTTTTAGCGTAACACTGTATCCCGCACACAGCAGGGTAGTCAGGGGGAACCTAGTGTAAAGACACTCTATTTCTCATTTTCTGCTGAATTCTGGAGGCATTGCGTGATGAGTGGTTGAATTCTACACCACGCTTTGCCTAGACACCAAAGCGAAGAAATAAAAATATTAAATATTTCATTGCCTCGAGTTGGAATCGAGCCACCAACTTGTCGCGTTCACAGTCACACTTTGTCCTCTACTAGCCTCAATATATTATTGATATATACAGGGTGGAAGTGTCAGCACCACTGTAAATGAAACTACAGTTTTAACTACTCTATAAAAGCCTAATACAAATAAAAAAATGATTTTTTTACCCAAAATTGTTAAAGTGATTTTTTTCAAACAAAATAAATAATAAAATTATTGTTGTAATATAAACCGCCATTTGTCAAGAACGACGCACGCACACATAAACCTATCAAAGGGAAACCGCCGCATACGCCTCATTTCGAAATCTAGTCGTAGGTATTGGCGGCAAAGTTCAAAGTTAATTAACCATTAATATTTACGTATTTTTGTAGTATTTTGTTTTTGTAGTAGTATATGTTTACCGTTATTGGTATCTTTGCGTAACTGCGTCACACGAAATACAGGTATGAATAAAATCGTAAAATGAAAGGTAGGTATGGGTTTGAAATATTTTACCCTATATGCTATTCCCGTAAAAGGAGCGCTGACACTTCCATCTTGTATATTAATCATAAAACCAGACCGACCGTAGTTAAGTATGAGAAAGCATTATCGGCTGCCTGTCATAACTTTTGTATCATAATCTATTATTATAGAAATACCGACTCAATGACTTATCCGAGATTATCTTCCTAATTTATAAACAAATTATAAGTTATAAAGTTTTAAAATATTTCCACAAAAATAAAATTATGATATTTTTCTGCCAACACATCATAATTATGTAGGTTAGTTTCTTGACCGTAAGCGCGATAGTTGTAAGTTCGATTTCCACTCGGCGGAAAGAATTATTATCTTTTCATAGCTCTAATAAGAAAAAGGGTGACGTTGATGGCTAAATTCTCTCTACTTTTCCTGCAGTATGCGGGATAAAATATGAAACTAAAAAAATCATTATGGCCCCGTTGGCACACTGTCCCTAAAAATTGAACAAACAGTGGAGAAAAGAGTAAAAAGAGTTATCATAAAAAACAAATTGATACCGTGGCTGACTAACACATTCAACAGAATTATAATACTGCCTAAGATAATATTAGATGTTTCCGACTGCTGGACAGGCTTTTAATTAAACCTGCTGTTTGACTTGCCTAAACCAACTTATTTTAGACGAATTTGAAAACGTTATTTCTGACTAATTTCTCTTATGTAGGTGTTGTCTATAACAAAAAATCGGTCAAACGCGAGTCGGACTCACATACCGAGTGTTCCGTTACCAATTTCAGGATTGTATGCCAACGGAAAGAACAATTTATAAATTTAAATTTGCGGATGTATACATAAAATTTTCAATTTCATACGTTTGTAATATTTTTTTTACAAAACGCTTTATCCCACACACAGCAGGGTAGGCAGAGGGAACCTAGTGTTAAATCACTCCGTTCCCCATTTTCCGCCGAATTCTGGAGGCATTGCGAGCTGAGTGGCGGAACTCAACGCCGCATTTTGCCTCGACTTTGCCAGACCGAAGAAATGGTAATGTAAATTTAAGTAAATATTTTCTTTCCTCGAGTGGGGATCGAACCCACAACTGGTTGCGTTTACAGTCACACTTTGTGTCCCTGCGCCACGACCAGCCTCGTCTTTTTTTTTTAAATATCTCTAAATTTTCGCTTTTTGAATTTGTTCCTTTGTTTTTACTGCAAGTTCTCACTTCTTGCCAAATTTCATAATTGTAGATACACAGCAAGTATCCTATAGGTTTTGATTACGGGGCAAATTTCTTTGTTTCTGCTCCCTTCGGTTCCATTTTTTCGTTTTGAAGTACAGAACCCTATATAATTGTATACCTTTTTATTTTATTTTATTATTTTGATTTTTTGTTTTATATTTCAGATTCAAATTGTTAGAGACTTTTTAATAAATTCAAATGCGGCTCGTTCGTAGGCTACTTATATTGAAGTATTCAATTTACAATTACTCTCATCCCTCGTTGCTTCTTAACAATAACAGTTTTACTAGAATGTAATAAAATATCATTATATAAGACCAGAACTCAAATAGCGCTGAAGATTTAATAAATTACTTTAAAATATAGTATTTTAATTTTATCTCATGGAACTTTGTTTACTCCTGGATATTTATTTATCTATATGTGATCTACTATGGAATAAAAAAAAATATGACAGAATATTTAAAAAATATGTACATATATTTCGAATAAACGTAAATTTAACGATTGGAGATCAAGTGAGGGTTACTACTTAATGGCAAAGAACTCAGATTGATTTTCAGCCAGTACACTAGCTAGTGTGAGTCTATAAACTGATTTGACGCTGAATCCACTCTTCTCTAAGTTTCTTGCTAGAATAACTCTTGCTACAAAATATACATAATATATCTGAGTCCTCAGGCGAGGACGGTAATTTTCATCACATTCAGACGAGTTACAAGACTTTTTCATCATAGATTAGATCAACATTATAGAATCTGTTAACAAACTTTATTGCGTATGAAACATTCAATATTATGCATATTTATCTTAAAAATCTTGTAGGACAACGTTCATTAAACATAATGTTGAATTCTCTGTTACTATGACTTGAAATTTACAAAATTATTGAAATAGTTGCAGCACATTAAAAAGTTTTGACGAGTGAAGTTTTAAACTGCTTCGGACAAATGCGCTGCCTTATCACAGATTTTTTTGTATAATTTAAATATTGTAATTTTAATGTTCTGTTTTAAAAAAGTTTCACTGGACCGAGTGATTCTCTTAGTAACAAATTTCAAGGGAAGCCACGATATCTGCAGGGACCACAATGCCACCTTCTCCAATTCTTAATTGTATTTCTAACTATGTGGCCTTTTTTTGGTTTCACTGCACACAGCAGGATAAGCAGAGAAAAGCTAGTAAAGATACTCCGTTCTTCATTTTCCGCTGAAATCTGAAGGCATTGCGTGTTGACATAACATATTGCGCTTAAAGTGACACTCTTGTATCCTGCACACAGTAAGATAGGCAGAGGGAACCTAGTGGAGACACTCCGCTCTTCATTTTCTGTCGAATTCGGAAGGTGTTTATAGTTACGTTTTTGTGTCCTTGCTTACGAGTAGCTTTCTCCTCCTTCTCAGATACCCTTGCTGACTTCATAACTAATTTCTCATAATTTATCTCGATTATTATAATTTTTCATTTCATATTCCAGGTTTTTTTATGTATGACGATGGAAAATGCCTATTACGGCACTTCATAGCTGAACTGTTATGGTTAACTATCAGATATTCCAGATCCTCTACGTCAATGAAAATTTTTGACGTTAGACGGTCCTGGCCCACTTAATGTACGTGTACTATAACCTTCAAAATTGTACATATACTTGCTCCTGCCCAGGCTTAAAAGCTATAGAACAAAACAATTTTATTCAAATCAGTAATTCAAAAGATGTGCGCGTACAAACAGACAGACAAAGATTTTAAAAATCATAGATTCGTATTATATTACTTTTTTACCCTAAATTACCTTTTCATCAAAATATTTTACGTACAGGAACACTTTTCTACTGGTTTATCATATTATAAATTAAAACAATAACAGACCCTTGTTACCTAAAAACTTCAAGAATTGAAAAAAATCTCAACTAAATTTAATGCAAATCCGTACAAATGAATAATTATTTACATAAAACAATAAAAATATTTGTGACCTACAAAATATATAAACAAAGAAGTCAGCAGCACATCTATCCTTGGACGAAGTTAATCAAAGGAATCACAATGAAGTCCATTACAGCAATTGCCTGATAGAGTACCAATCAGTTCCACGAAACGCTTGAAGTGCTAAACAATGCCTGAGATTTTGTACAAATGCTTTGATGATAGAAGAATGCTCCAGAATAATTGTTTTTTTTTTTCAATATTTATCTTGATTTAACTGTGTGATTAAATATATTAATTGAAACGACATATTCGCCTTATTTTAACAGATAATAAATATATGGCTTGACGGCAATCGTGGCGCTGAGGCTCGATTCTCAAACGAGGAAATACAATATTTAATATTTTCAATTTTCATCGCTCTGATATGATTCAAAACACGACGTTGATATCCGCCACTCAAAACGCATTGCGTCCGTCCGCCTTCGGAGGAAGGTGAGGGGCAGAGGGTCTTGACACCTGACCCTGAAGCTGAAAAAAAATTACTTAAAGCAGAGCGAGGTGACGATTTCCGCCATTAAAGATGAAATATCTCGAAAGTTGGGCGGAAGGTGGAAGGCGAACTAAGTATTTTCCGTCTCGGGTTCTAGTATATGTTTCTTTTATTTCTTTAAGTAGTTATATATTAAAAAAGCAAAAATGATAACTACATAATTATTTTGAAGTTATAGTCTTATTCAGTCAAATTTCGCTTTTTACGAGATCTGAATTACCGAAGATAAAGATTTTTATGAGAGTTTTTGACATGCTTATTATTAATATGAGGAAAAATGAATGATAATATTTAAATATATGACAGACGAGAAGGGCATCAGTTGCTTATTGAGAAAACATCGTTATATTCGCTCGGCAGAATTTTTTAAGCATTTCATTACTTCCAAGTACAATAGTACCTATATCTTTAATTGTTAATAAGATTCCTCGTATACCGTTTCTTATATATTACGATTATTTTAAGCTCCACACTGTATCTTGGTACTAGCAAGATAGGCAGAGGGAACCTGGTTTTAGGATACTTCCGTTCCCCACTTTCCATCGGATTCTGCGTGTTGAGTAGCGAAACTCAACGTCGCGCTTTGCATCGTTAATAGAGCGACAAAAATGTAATAATTAAATATTTCCTGGATTGGAAATAGGACTGACAGCCTGTAGCGATTACAGTCGCACGCACAAGCGTGTCTGGCCTCAAATTATTTACGATTATTGCGATTCACGATCCAATTAAATTTATTTGGAAGAAAAAAAAAATATCTGCGTTAAAAAAAAATTACTGAGACGACTCACTGTACAGTATACTCGCTAGTTAAAATATTATTATATGAGAAAAACCCTAATCTATATATATAAAAGGACTTGTGCTGACTGACTGAGGTAAGACGCACGCAGAGCCGTAACCGCTGATGGTAGAAACGTGAAATTTGGGCAGATGTTTATTTTCATATTCTGGACATCCAC